>CM069906.1:20814035-20885645 GCA_036172215.1 Camellia granthamiana | reverse complement strand
ATGTTGAAATCAATGAAACTAAAGTTGTGAGCACTAAAAAAATTTCCCTTTTGGTCCAAAAATGGTCTAAGTTGTAAAAGGTAAAATTTTGAACAAAATCAACTTTTATTAAAACTTTCCAAAACCATTTTCGAAAAGGATCAAGACCTGAAATGCACGAACTCAATCCTCAAGATGCACAATCTCGAATCAAAAGATCATAAATGCCCTTGATTGAACACCACTGCTCTGAATTGTAACCATCTCTTCTCTTAGAGTAAAGATCACAGAACTCTCAGTTAAAGAACAAACAGAGATGACCTGATCAGACACATGGATAGGACAGTTGAGTTGGAGGTGATTACGGCCGAACTTCAGGATGAAGTTGCTTACATATCCTGAAGATGGGAATCAGGTCTTACGTAGTTCGATTCAGGTTCACTTGAGTATTAACTCTCCTTTTGCGCTCTAACTTTTGCCAAAGTCACCCTTTTAGGGTTTTCAACCTTGCGAGCTCAGTTTTTCTTTATTTTTATTTATCCATGCTCTAACTTTTGCTTAGGTCGCCCTTTCGGGTTTTCGGCCTAACAAGCCTCTCAGGGATAATATTTTTTCAACTCGTCCATGTTGATTGGTTGTGAAAATTCCAGACCATCTAAGTCCATGAGAATAACAGCTCCACCCGACCAGATAGCTTTGATGATGTAAGGACCAGTCCAATTGGGTCTGAACTTGTCCCTAGGGTCATGAATGGGAGTTCGGTTGTCTTTCAACACCATATCCCCTTTTTTGAGATTCTGGGACTTAACTTTCTTGTTAAAAGCCCTGGCAATTCTGCGTTGGTAGCCCTGAACATGATACAATACTTTCAGTCTTCTCTCATCAAACAACATCAACTCCTCAAATCTGTTATGTTGCCAGTCTGCCTCTGCTATTTGACACTCAGCCATAACTCGCAGCGACGGGACTTTTATTTCAATTGGAAAAAAAGCTTTCATCCTGTAGACAAGAGAATAAGGAGTTGCCCCTGTAGATGTTCGAATTGAAGTTCTATAGCCGTTGTAGACACCCCATTTTTGACCGTCCTCAAGACTTGGACGTCACCGTTTGAACACCCGGTGATCATCCATGTTTGTGTTCGTCTCGAGTTCCCGGAGGTCTCGGCTACGCGCCTTGCCTCAGGATCTCCCGACTCGACTGTTTTGTGTTTGGTTTTGCACCAAACACTTGTGTTTTGCTTTTGAGGGCAGGGGGTGGCTTGTGAGACATCCCCACACATCACCGGCCATGGCTAGAGGCAGGACCCAGGTCATGTGAGAATAGTAGAGCCAGGACCTATTTGAAGCTATAATGGTTCCGGACTGCAAAGCAAAAGCAAAAGAGGAAAATGTCGGGCATCTGAGTTTGTTCCAACTTCAGTAAGCTCCGAGATTGCATTCCGTATGCACCTCGTCAGGCCTTGTCAATGCTCTGAAGTATGAATGTGCCTCTACCTCAAGCTCAAGCTCAAGCCCAAGTCTGCTTTAAGTTAGAATGGGAGTGTACCTTCTCAGAACCTTTGTACTGTATGTTGAAGGTAAGTGTTCAAAGAACACAAGAAGGGGAGAGCCCCGTCACAGTAGAGAGGTTTATCGCCACTCATCCCGTGAGGTGCTTTCTAAAGCGCCGCTATGTTTGTTTATTGCATTCTTCACACATCATGCATTGTATTGCATTGTACCTATCAAGTTCCTTTCTCATTCATGCATGATATTGCATGCACGGTTCATTCAAAGAAGTTCCGTTTCCGTGTAGATCATTTATTTAGTGTATCAATCACACTTCATTCATTTTGTGTATCTATTACATACATTCTCATTTTGTGTATCTATCACACACATATACACTTTTGTGTATCTATTACACTCTCACTCAGTGTATCAATCACACTTCATTTATTTTGTGTATCTATCACACACATTCGCATTTAGTGTATCAATCACACTTCATTCACTAAGTGTATCAATTACACTCTCACTCATTTAGTGTATCAATCACACTTCATTCATTTTATGTATCTATTACACACATTCTCAATCACACTCCATTCAGTTAGTGTATCAATCACACTTCATTTATTTAGTATATCAATCACACCTCATTCACCCTTAGTATATCTATCACACTTTCTTATTTCATTCAGTGTATCAATCACACTCTCATTTATTTAGTGTATCAATCACACTTCATTCATTTTGTGTATCTATTACACACATTCTCATTTTGTGTATCTATCACACACATTCTCATTTTCTGTATCTATCACACGTATTCTCAGCTTCTGTATCTATCACACACATCCTCATTTTGTGTATCTATCATGCACATATTCACGTCATTATCTTTAGTATATCAATCATACTTGTTCACTAAGTGCATCTATCACACTTCGTGTTCACATTTAGTATATCTATCATACTCTGTTCACTAAGTGCATCTATCACACTTCGTGTTCACCTTTAGTATATCAATCATACTTTGTTCACTAAGTGCATCTATCACACTTCGTGTTCACATTTAGTATATCGATCATACTTGTTCACTAAGTGCATCTATCACACTTCGTGTTCACATTCAGTATATCCATCATACTTGTTCACTAAGTGCATCTATCACACTTCGTGTTCACATTTAGTATATCAATCATACTTTGTTCACTAAGTGCATCTATCACACTTTGTGTTCACCTTCAGTATATCCATCATACTTGTTCACTAAGTGCATCTATCACACTTCGTGTTCACATTTAGTATATCAATCATACTTTGTTCACTAAGTGCATCTATCACACTTTGTGTTCACCTTCAGTATATCCATCATACTTGTTCACTAAGTGCATCTATCACACTTCGTGTTCACATTTAGTGTATCAATCAAACCTTGTTCACTTAGTGCATCTATCACACTTTGTGTTTGCCTTTTGTGTATCCATCACACTTTGCTCACTTCATTCATTTAATGTATCGATCACACTTTGTTCATATAGTGTGTCTATCACACACTCACTTTGTATCTATCACACTATGCCTACTTTGCGTATCTATCACACGCTCGCTTGGTGTATCAATCACACACGCTCACTTTGTGTATCAATCGCACATGCCCCCTTTGTGTATCCACCACACACATTTGCTTAGTATATCTATCACATATTTGCTTAGTGTATCCATCACACTCGTTTTGCTTTGTGTATCTGTCACACTTTGCTTCACTTAGTGTATCAACCACACTTTATTCATATAGTGTATCCATCACACTCTCTTCACTTTTGTGTATCCATCACACATGTTTGTCCACTTAGTGTATCTATCACACTTTGTTCGCTTTTGTGTATCTAACGCACATGTTTGTAAGAATTGCATAATTCTCTTACATCGTTTCTGCATTGTAGTGTAGTTTGGTGTATGCTAGCTTAAAACTGTTGCATGTGTGCTTCGTTATAGCTTTCTTTGCATGATCATAAGTTATGCTCGGCTTCTTGCATTGTCAGTTGCATTTTGCCCCCTGCCTTCGGGCGCATATCTTTATCTTGTATGCTTTGTCTAAGTCTTCGGCCTTGTCAAAAATGGGTCGTCTCTGGGCTTTGACACTCACTCCCGTCATTGTTATGACTTTCGAGTTCTGTCAAAGAGGGGCAACTGTAGACACCCCATTTTTGACCGTCCTCAAGACTTGGACGTCACCGTTTGAACACCCGGTGATCATCCATGTTTGTGTTCGTCTCGAGTTCCCGGAGGTCTCGGCTACGCGCCTTGCCTCAGGATCTCCCGACTCGACTGTTTTGTGTTTGGTTTTGCACCAAACACTTGTGTTTTGCTTTTGAGGGGCATGGGGTGGCTTGTGAGACATCCCCACACATCACCGGCCATGGCTAGAGGCCACTGGCCAGTGTTTTGTTGCCATCGGCCATATATTTGGCCGGTCGGCACTATGTTTGGTCGGTCGGCCATCTTTATTTGGCCGATTGACTCTTTTTCTGGCCGAGACCTCTTCTTGAGGGGGGTTGAACCTTTTGAACCCCCTGTTTTAGCTTCTTGAGGAAGCTTGACCCTTTTGAACCCTTGGTTCTAGCTTCTTGAGGAAGCTTGAACCTTTTGAACCCTTGGTTTAGCTTCTCCAAGAAGCTTGAACTTTTTGCACCTTCGGTTTAGCTTCTCCAAGAAGCTTGAACCCTTTACTCTAGCTTCTCCAAGAAGCTTGACCCTTTTTTTAGCTTCTCCAAGAAGCTTGGCCTTTTTAGCTTCTTAGAGAAGCTTGCACCTTTCTAGCTTCCAAGAGAAGCTTGCACCTTTTGATCAAGCTTCTAAGAGAAGCTTGACTCCTTTGCTTAGCTTCCCTTAGAAGCTTGACCCCTTTGACCCTTTTTATGTTAGCTTCTCTTAGAAGCTTGGAGCCTTTGCCTTGTCTATATAAGAAAGGCTTCTCCTTCCATTTCAAGGGTTAGAAAAATTTGATATATAAGATATATATATCACTCCCTCTCTATATCTCCCTCTCTCTCTACATTTGGGTGTGTTAAAGGGTTCAAAAGGGTCTTGTTCTTGGCCCCTTTGCACACCACCTCTCAACCACACCTCTCCATCATCCATCTAGGCTTCTTGGAGGTCATTTTCAGAGGCTAAGGAACTGATTTTTGGGACCAAAGGCTGCTGTCCCCGTTGGTCTACAAGGGTGAGCATCTAAACCTCTTTTATTCCCCGTTTTTTGCACACACTTTTAGCCTGTCTTGCTTGCTGATTTGAGCTTTGTGTATAACATAAAAAAGTTCTTTTTTTTTTGTGTTTAAGATACTTCATTAAGACCACTTTTGTGTTTGAGGTCGTTTACCCCCTCTTAGGCCTTGTTTGGCCTCATTTTTGTGTGTTTTTGGTAAGCTTCGGGACCACCTTGTTTGGGCCTCCTCACCACTGAAATCTTGAGGGATTTCAGTGGTGAGGATGGTGGTTTAAGGTCCTAAGAAGGAGAGGGCCACCCCCTCTCCTTGTTGCCTTCAAAAAGTTCCATTTTAGCCTCATGTGTGAGCACCATTTTTAAGTTCATGTTGGCCATGTCTTAAGTGTTATTTGTGCTTATTTTGCCATGATATAGCACTATTTTTAAGTGGTTTAGACACACCATGCTTGCTTTGCATACTTGTCTTGTAATGCCATGATTTGCCTTAATATGCTTTATGCTTTGAGCCTTGTTTCTAGCATGTTTTTGGCTAGGCCTTGTGAAGCTTTTATGCTTGTCTTGATGTGCTTGAGGACTGTTTTTGGTCATTTGGGTCATCCATGCTTTGCTTTGTATAGCTACCATGTAATCTCCCTTTGGCTTGCCTTGAGTTTTAGACCATTGTTGCATACTTAGCTTGTCTTGTTTACTTGGTTTTGCACTTTCTATAATATGATTTCAGAGCTTTCTATGCATGCCATGTATCCATGTTTATTCTCTTTTAAGTGTGCTTAAAAGTTGCTCTTTGGTGCCTAAGTGTTGGACCTTGTGTGCATGCATGCTTGTATGTGTTTTGGCCCTCATTTCCATGGCATTTGGCCACTGTTTTGGGCCTAGTTGAGGGCTGCCCAAATTAGTTTAAGTCCACTCTTTACATGCTGTTACATTGCTTCATGCCTTGCATACTTGTTTGCTTAGGTTGTGTGCCTAATGTACATTACTTGCTTGCATGCCCATATTGCATATTTAGCTCACATGCTTAGGTTGCATTTGGCATGCATGCCTTGCCTCTTGAATCACCATGATTGAGGTTGGGTTCCTTATGTGTTTGTGTGCATTACATTTGACATTAAAATGCACAACATAGCTTCTTGGGCCATCACGCATTGAAATGCGCGATTAGTGGTCCGAGAATCAAGCACCATACCCCTTTGAGTCACAAACATGATAAGGGATGTGGTGGTGCACACATTTGCTTGAAATGCATTGCCATGCCATGTTTTGCCCTCTGCTGCTGTCAAAACAGGTTCTGCAGGAAGTTTTTGCCGACCGGCAACATTTAGTGCCGACCGGCCATTGGTGAATAGCCGATAACTTCATCAGCAGCCGATGTCATTTTCCCATGGCCGGTGGCCATTCCTCTCAGCCGGTGGCACTCCACAGTATTCATGGAAGCATCCTTGGGACTTGTGCAATTTTCAGAGGAGCAGAGCAGAGTAAACAGAGGCAACTTGTGCATGGCGTTGGATTTCTGAGCAAACCCGAGCACGCGCGCATTGGACCCTCTTCCCGAGGCCTTTACTGCTTTCTTAGCTTAGTTAATTTGTTTAATTAATTAGAAGTTTTGTAATATTTAATTAGCTAGGATAGTTAATTATTTATTCAGACTGTATTATTATTTTGGTCCCTTCGAGCGAGGGCGAATTGTAATAAGTGTGGGTGCGTGTGTGCATGTCTTCCAACCCCCGCTTCTTTCTCCCTTTTACTTACCTGCTTTTGATGGTTAGTATTAGGGCATATTTAATTTAGCATACCTTATGCTGTGCATGCGTGCATCCATACATTTGTCTTACATACATCGGGCTCGGCACATCATGCTAACTGCACTTATATTTCAATTCCAAGTTGAGTACTTGTTAGTTGCAGCATTTCACATGCTATCTTAAGAATAGCCGGGCCTATTGTAGTTGCATCTTGCATGTGTTGCATTAGCCATCTTGACATGAACTAGGATCATCCACATGATTACTAACTAGTTTCTGTTTTGGCTTGGGGTACTAGGTAAGCTTTTACGCTTTAGCATACCGCATGCGTGTGGGTGTTGCCATGACAGCATGCTTACCATGAGGCTACTTGCTTATATGATATAACTGCTTGAATGCCTGTGGGTGGAGGTTGAATTACCTAAATTGGAATAATGCATTAAAACTATGAGTTTTAAGTCCACTAGATAGTGGCAAAACCGTCTTTTCTAAAGCCCACTTGAGGGTGGCAAAACCTGCATTTTAGCCTACTTGCGAGTAGCAAACCGTTTTCAAAATAAGCATGTAATGTTTTGTTCCAATTTAGGCGATTTGGTCTATACTTGTTTGCTGTGCGCATAACATAGTAATTCTAGGCTAATAACCGGAATAAGAACGCATAACGTTTTCAAAACAAGATATCACGGTTAGTAGAGGCCGGTCTTCGGACCGGGCGAGAGGGGGTGCTCATAGCTGACCTTCCCCAATCGTACCCAAGTTCCCGAGCTGAGGCAACTTTGGTGATGACGGACACGTGGCCTTTGGCACCGAGTCAGGGTTTCCTAAATTTTCCAAAATAAAATATTTAGGTGGCGACTCTGTATCTGGCAAAGCAGTCCATGTTTGACACTTCTTTTCAAAAATCTGTTTTCTCAAAACGATTTGCCGGATTTGGACTCTTTGGTTCAGATTAAAAACCGTGACACGAATCGAGTCCGAACTGTAGCGGGGTCCCTCGCGGGCTTGTCTACAGATATCATATGACAGGTTAGTTTGTAATATAAATTAAATTGTTGTTATTATGTTGTCAAGTTAAGTACACCTAAAAACATGAACTTGATTAGTTTCTATTACAATTTTCTGATAGGCCACGCCGCGTGTTTGAGGTGCAAATATCTTTTCGCCATGGACGAGGTCGCAATACACAAATTGTGCAGATGAATCAACCCACGTGTAGTTGTGGGAAATATGAGATACGACATTATCCATGTTCTCATATGCTCGCTGTAATGTCTGAATGCGGTGATAATCCATTCGAGTACGTTGATCTAGTATATAGGCTTCCTGTATACATGAGGGTTTGGGAAACTAAATTCAATCAAATACCGCATCAAGATTATTGGGCTGATCTGCAGTGGACCTTAATGCCTAATGTACTGCATCTGCGAGAAGTAAAACGGGGTCGTGCATCTATGTCTCGTATTCCGAATGAGATGGACATATCAGATAGGCGTTTGACAGCTCGTTGCAGTGAGTGCCAGCAGACAGGTCATGACAGGCGAACATGTCCGGCGCGACTTGGTCGATGAAGACTATGTAATACTTACATATTGTAATAGATCATTTTTAATTCTTTATTTGTAATAGATCATTTTACTTTCTTTTGTAATTCATTATTTCTAAACGGGGTCGTACATTTAAATAAATCATTTTTTATTTGTAATAGATCATTTCTATTTTTTAATTATTTATATATTGTAATTGTTTGATTTCCTTGACAAAATTTACAACTAACATACTAAACAAATAAATTAAACTAAATGACAATGTAAAAACATTTAACTATACAACATAGGCCTATGTTTTTTATTCTCTACTTGATTGAAAATGTCTATTACAAAATTTTAGTTAAAATCACATAGTTCTTCTACCATTTTAAGATTTTAATATTTCGACTGCTGCAAGCATTTTTTACATTTACAATTTATGAATTAGATGTACGTAATTTACAAATTTTATACTTTCTTGGAAAAAAAAAAACATTACAAAATCAATAATGAAGTTTTGTCAAATATGCCATAAATGTAATGAAGTTTTGTCAAATATGCCAAAATCAATAATGAAGTTTTGTCAAATATGCCAAAATCGATAATGAAGTTTTGGAAAAAAAATTCTCATTCAAGTTTTTCACAAATATTTATGTACGAAAACTATCCACATGTTACTGGTCATTATTAATCTTATGTAACTGAGACCGTAAAATGATTTTGTAAAAGATTTCTATATTAGTTATAGCATAGATAACGATAGGTTCTGTTGAATTGCTTATCATATTTAATGGCACATAATATGCAAAATTTAGATTTTAGTGAATTGCTTCCATGTTAATGGCACACAAATTGATACTTTTAAAATAATCGACCACATTTGTTTTTCAAGTCGTCATGTACGGAATAATTTGAGTTTAATTGTTATAGTTAAATTACATGCTCACCAATACAGTTTTTAAAAATGTATTTGTTTTTCAACTGTGCAGGCTTCATGGCACATCTACCTGATGAGGTCCCACTTTTGAGTCATCCACATCGGGCTGACAGTATATGGGAGGACCCGGTATGCAATAACGTTTGTTGGACTTTATGCTTACAATGAAAATACCCTGCATTTTGTTTTGTATTATGTGATAATGCTATAATTTAAACTACTCATTCTGTTATGCAGGACCAGGCACGC
Source organism: Camellia granthamiana (assembly GCA_036172215.1). Taxonomy (NCBI): domain Eukaryota; kingdom Viridiplantae; phylum Streptophyta; class Magnoliopsida; order Ericales; family Theaceae; genus Camellia; species Camellia granthamiana. The sequence continues at coordinate 20,876,499 of CM069906.1, read as the reverse complement.
ACCGTGGTGGCATGCCGGCGGGGAGATTCCAGCCTGTGGGAGCGTCCATTGGACCATAGAGTCTTGCAGTGTCTACTACGCGCGGGATTCTATGGCGTATATCGTATAGGCCATATCAGACTGGACCACCCACTCATTACTGCTCTCGTCGAGAGGTGGCGCACAAAGACTCATACATTTCATTTCCCGACCGGTGAGGCCACCGTCACATTGCAGGACGTATCTGTTCTATACGGTCTACAGATTGATGGGCGAGCAGTTACTGGACTTGACCCATTATTGACGCGGGAGCAGTGGATAGCCCTATGTGCTGAGCTATTGGGAGTAGCACCTACACCTGCAAACTTACAGGCAAGTAGAGTGAGGGTGAGGTGGCTGTCCGAGCAGTTTCAGGGCCATCTTCTAGATCATGCTCCAGATGAGTTAGTACAGTAGCATGCCCGAGCATATATTCTGTGGCTTATTGGGGGGGTACTTCTCCCTGATAAGTCACAGAACCTGCTCAAGCTGATGTACTTGCCACTATTGACAGACATTGATGTGATCGGCCAGTACGGCTGGGGCGCCGCGGCTTTGGCATGCTTGTATAGGATGCTATGTCGAGCAGCTTAGGTGGGTGCAAATTAGATCGGAGGACCCCTTGTCTTGCTACAGGTTAGTAAGAATTTTATTACATGTCAATTCATATTGTATGGCATATATCAGTATTGTAATTGCGTTCAAACTATTGTAGATTTGGGCGTGGGAGAGATTGATTCGCATTACCCCGTCTAGGCGGCAACTGGTTGCTCTTGGTGAGGTTCCCATCGGCCAGGGAGACATGCAGTTGCCGGCCGGACCTCGAGGTAGCCGGTGGAGGGTTGACATGGGCCACGAGGTCGTATCGACCCACGTAGTCGTCGTGTATAGAGACCAGCTTGACCGGATGATAGACGGCGAGGTATCAAATTTAAATACCTAAATTTTAATTGTCATATGGAGTGTATATGTTCATGAGCGATTTTTAATAGACTTGTCGTTATTGTAGTTTATCTAGCAGCCTTATGCTGAGGTCCTCGATATGCTCCCAGACTATTGCCGACTAGGTGAGGAGATATGGATGGCGAGAGTGCCACTCATTTGTTTTGACGTGGTTGAGTGGCATCTCCCTGATCGTGTCTTCCGACAGTTTGGTTTGGTCCAGTCCATGCCGGATTGGTGTGACATCGAGTGGCGGTTGCATGCGATTGATAGACGTGGCCGAGCCAACACTGACTGGAGTGTGCATCATATGCGATACATACAGTTGTGGGATGCCCGTCGCGACACTATTGTACAGGCTGACTGGAGTGATGGGGTCCTCCCTTCTCCCGACCCTTACATGTTGTGGTATCGGTGACATACACACCTACTTGTCGGTAATCCGAGCCATGTGTCTGAGGCCGGATATCAGGGAGTTGGGCCTTCTCTCGAGGCATTGGTGAGTATCATAGTATGTGTCAGATAATTGTTAATATCATAATTGATTATTTTCAGTCAACTATAGCCTAATATATTTGATTTTTTGTTCAGGTGGTTCGAATTGGGAGGTCATATCACTTGGCTGAGGACGCCTTTTTCAGACGTGATGGACAGCTTGGTCTGCAGGCCCTTGCAGAGATCCGAAAGTTATTGTACGAGGGGATCCAACATGCCCATCGGGTAGATCGTCTGCATTTTGGGGACTACGGTGTACAGAGTGTAGCAGCTGCTTCAGACACATCAGTCCCATCCACGTCAGTGCCTCCCACTTCAGCACCAGCCACAGCAGGTCCTTGGACTTCAGTCACCCCACCGCATGATACCCCATACATTTCTCCAGATTCCCCACACGTACATCTTACCCAGCATGCTGACCCTGACCCTGATTGGACACCGCCCCGGTTCATGCATGATGTTGTTACCCCACCCACCCAATTACCACTTACTTTTCTGGGGAGTACTTCGACCGCGCCCCGATTCATGCATGATGTTGTTACCCCACCCACCCAGTTACCACTTGCTTTTCTGGGGACTACTTCGACCGCGCCCCGGTTCATGCATGATGTTGTTACCCCACCCACCCAGTTACCACCTGCTTTTCTGGGGACTACTTCGACCGCACCCATGAGTACACATGATGCAGTTCTCACTGACATCTCCCACGTTGACGATGAGGCCCATATTGAGCCCCCCCCAGAGCGCTAGGGAGAGGCCGAGGTTATGGTCGTGGGGGACGTCGTGGCCGAGGTCGGGGTGCGGGCAGAGGCAGAGGTCGAGGTACAGCTACAGATCGTGATACAGTTGCACCAGATGAGGGAGTTTCACAACTCACAGCAGTATCCGATCTGCAGGCACAGACAGGATCAGGGGCAGCAGATGCAGGAGAGGGGGGGTCACACTCACAGGCTCCACAGGCAGTCAGTGGAGGGCCACATGCAGGGGAGAGAGTGCCGGATATTCAGAGAGTCTACCGCAGGAGACCGAGGAGGGAGGTCCACGGTCGGGGTTGTGGGACTGGGGGCAGGTTAGGGCATTAGCGGTTGTGATATGGACTGTATAGTTTTTTTTTTTTTGGTGGTAATTGTTATAGTTTTTGTAAATCAAACTTGTACAGCTGATGTAGATGTGTCATACTTATTTATTCGCAATTATAATTTCACAATTTTTTATTCTTACTTATATTGATGAATCACACAAATCACTTTCACATCTCTACCTCTCTCTCATTATCCGTAGTCTGTGCATTATTTATAGTAATTTACGATTTTTCCTCAATTTTACAAATTGATACAACCATTTATAAAATTGAAGTTTAAATAAATTTGAAGAATTAAATTATAAATCCTAAACCCTAAAATAAAAATAAATAAGGTAGTGTTTGGTAACGTTTACGTTTTTGGTTTATGTTTACAAAAAAATTAAAAACTGATTTTTGTTTATTTTTGTTAAAACATAAATTACAAACGCGTTTGGTTTGAACAAAATGTTTAAACAACCCATAAAAACATAAAATAAAAAATATGTTTGTTCATGCCTAAAAAATATGTTTGTTCAAGCCTAAAAACAATTGAAATATCTCCCTTCATTGATAAGTCGTGGATAAGCATTACAAATTCATTACAACATAAATGGTTTGGTCATTCATCCAAACAATTTCATTCATTATCATCATCATCTGACATCTCAATATTAGATTCATACATAACATCCATGCTCCAGGCGAAGTACTGGTGTGCATCATCCATTAACCCATCTTTGGCACGCTCATTTGCGGTCTTCATTAGTGAGGACCTTTGCAAATGTTGGGTCATGCGATTAACTTCGTCGCGGATATGATGCAATGCCCTTTGCAACAACTGTGGAGTGTCAGTTGGCATACGCATGGCTAACTGGCGAGGAAATTTAATATTAACTTCACGACATAACTCAACGAGAATGTTTGCTCAAGTTATGCGAAATTCCCACTCAGCTCTCATGGTATTGACGGTGGCACGTGAGTAACGCAAATTTGGATTTAATGGGTATTGAAATTCATCTCCATCTGCAACCTAATAGCGACCCATTGCTGAATATAGATCAACCACTGTATATCTCATGATGATATCGCTCGAAATAGCTGTAAAACTTTTGTTGTGGTATGATGCGATATTTATACCATATATACACATGGTAGCTGTATGTATGAAATTATTGTAAACAACTATGACAACTATGCATCAGAGTTGTCACGTCAACTTTGATGACCTGAACAACTATGCATCAACTTGATAGGAGTTGTCACTTTGACTTTTATGAATTGCATAATTTATTATTATTTGAAAACAAAAAGTAAAAAAATTTGTGAAAAAATATTTCAAGAAATTAATAAATACATGAAAATACAAAAAATGTACTGAATGCTTGTATTTTTTTTTAATATTTTTGGTATTTAGTGAATTTTTAAAAGATTTTGTTTACAATTTTTTTATTTTTTAAGTGTATTTATGTTAGGTGTGTCTAAAAAGTAAAAAAATTACTTAAAATATTAAAAAAATTCAATAAAAAAAAACACGAAAATTAAGAAAGTAGAATTTTTTGAAAAATATTTTCTGAAAAATAAAAACAAGCAAGCTGATCAACCGACTAAACGTCTGAATTAGTCAAATTTCTCTACCTGAAATTTTTTTTAAAAAATAAATGTGAAATTATAATTTAAAAATCCAAAACAAACACCACGCCCGTAAAAATGGGTAAAAATGTAATTGACAAATATAACTGAACACAGCCTGAATTTGGACTACAATATTGCATTGAAATATACTTACAATTTTAAGTACCAAAATATTTTAATTGATTATAATATTTTGTCTCAACCAATTTATGAGCATTTCCTGTTCGATCACATGCATGCCACTGACCTTATACAGTGTATTCGGCTGCCAGGACTCCACTTTTGTCAAGTCATGAATGAATCAAAGGCCTGTAGCATCGGCTATTGTGCCACAGATGGTGTCAGCCTGGCTACTGTAAAAATGTAACTTTACATTCTTTCAAATGGAAGTTGAAAATTAAGAGGTTGTTTGGGATGATCAAAACAAGTGTATTTTTTCCTCACATTACAATATTTTTCTACAATATATTTTTCTACCCATTGTTCAAACCACTTTTTCTACAATATTTTTTCCTTTATGTATTTATTAATTTGTTATTTTTTAACAAATTTTTTTACTTTTTAGGTGTACTGTAATGGTTATTAATTTATTGTTATTTTGTTCTGACACCCCCTCAAAATTTGTATGAATTGCATAATTCCAATGGGCATAGTAGGTAGGTATGTGACTTTGTGCAGCGATGCAGTGATGCATCTGACTTTGTGTAGTGATACAGTGATGCATGTGACTTTGTGCAGTGATGCAGTGATGCATGTCACTTTATGCAGTGATGCAATAATGCATGTGACTTTCTGACTTTGCCATGCTTGTATACGTTGTGACTTTTTTCCTCACATTACATGATGCATGTGACTTTCTGCGGCGCAACTTACATGCTTTGTTTTTTCCTCACATTTCAGAATTCATCTAAGTCACATTAATACGACTGTGAAAAGAAGCAGAAAATGCTATTATGTTGGTGAAAAAAACATGATGGACGGTTGTGTAATAACAATGAAAATGGGATGACTGTGAAGTTCATTAAGTGAAAATAAGATAAAATATAGGCTGCAAAGTTCCAATCGTGTTTACATATCAGGTGACCATTTTATTATTTTGGTGAAAAAAACAACGATAGTTTTGTAGGTCGAAGTGAGTTGGACGGTTGTGTATTTACTTGCACTCTGTTTCATAGTTGTTTATGAACAATATTACTTTAAAACAAAGAAAATTAAAGCCGTTGTTTCATTTATAATTTTTTTAAAACACCTATATGTACTGAAATTGTCAATTCCAAGTGACTACTTACTGTATTACAAAAGTAAGTATGACAAAATAGTTTCATGTGACGATGTGACAACTCACTGCATTTTGTTTTATTTGACAACTCACTGCTCGAATATGAAGGGATTGCATTGTGATTCTCTGGCCTACAATTATGATTTTATCTGACAACCACGTCCGTGACTACATCACAGGTACACAAAGTCACGGGTACTCAAAATTACATGAAATGAATAACATCAAATAATATCACGTGTATCACTTATTCCATAGTGCCCTAGCACGCATTATCGTCACCAGATCATCTCTAGTTAACCCCCACTATGATGTCTATAAATACCCCAGTATGATGTTTGTTGAAGTCATAACAATAGTAATATATCTACAATTACTATTATTATTAATTTTTTTATTTTATCAACAATGTCTTCAAGAGGTGCAGGAAGTTCACGCCGGCAAAGAAATCCGAAAGTGTGGCTGCTACCTCCATTTACCTATGACTACAAGAGCGAAAAGTACTCGAGTCTGAAGGATTATTATGCTGGTATCCGAGCAGAATGAGCGTTCAGGGTAACGGAGCAAGAAGGATTGTATAATGATCTACGTAACTTTGGGGCACCGGTACCTTATCGTCGTTCATTGACCATGGCTAGACGAAATGTGAGTGACTATAAAAAAGCAGTTAGCAGAATTAAGAAGGAGAACAACAGAATGTTGCTGCGGAGATGTTGACATTTCATGCTTCAGCTAGCCACCGAAATGGCAGAAGCAAGCAACAGAGATTTGACAGTGACTGAGCGAAATAATGTCTTAAACAATGAAAAATATCTCTCTGACTACTACATGTCAAATGAGGAATAAGAAATCAAACACCGTTATCTTTCATATATGTTTGTATGTACGTTGTGTCGTATGTTCGTTACTGGAGTGTAAGACAATGTTTTTGTTCATCTAACGTACGGATGTATTTCAAGTATTTGTTTTATGAACCTGAAGTTTATGAAATAACTACATTTATAACTACACATTTATTAGTTCATGACTTTCTTTATTGAATTGCAATGAGTTAATGAATGTTCTAGATTAATGAATGGATTAATGTATGTTCAATTATGTGAATACTTAAAACACATAAAATAGAACAGGTAGCTCGGTGAAAAGCTTCCCTTAACTGGGGCTGCTGAAATAGGGATCAATTTACAAAGAATTTCAATCTCCATCAGGAAAGAAGAAAGAGTCACCTTCCAATTCCTGAAAGTCCAGTAAAAATGATGACTCTGGTAATGAATGAGGGGTTGATAGAAAACTAAACTCGGTGAAACGAACTACCGCCTTCAATAACACATAAAACAGAACAGGTAGGTCGGTGAAAAGCTTCCCGTAACTGGGCCTCGTCAAATACGGATCCTCTACGTAAAGAATTTCAATATCCATCAGGAAAGAAGAAAGAGTCGCATTCTAATTCCTGGAAGTCCGGTAAAAATGATGACTCTGGTAAGGAATGGAGGGTTGACATAAAACTAAACTTCGGGGGTTGGACAAACAAGCTCAAAGCCAAGTGATTGGTCCAGTTGGGGGACTAATAAAGTTCAGACAAATGAACTACCACCTTCAATAACACATAAAACAGAACAGGTAGCTCGGTGAAAAGCTTCCCTTAACTGCACCTCGTTAAATAGGGATCCTCTACGTAAAGAATTTCAATCTCCATCAAGAAAGAAGAAAGAGTCACCTTCCAATTCTTGTAAGTCCAGTACAAATAATGACTCTGGTAAGGAATGGGGGTTGACAGAAAACTACACTTCGGGGGCTGGACAAACAACCTCAAACCCAAGTGGTTGGTCCAGTTGGGGGACTAAGTTTAAAACCCAATTGGTTTTACTTGATTTGGTTGGGATGAATCACTATTTGGAATTAATTATATCCAAACAGATTGTTTTCTGCACCTTTTTAAAGAAATTGACGATTCTCTTAGTATAGAAACTAGAATTGTAACCAGTTCTAATGACGCTGATTTGTTATTTTTCGAATTTATGCCCAAAGAGAACAACACTTCCGAAATTACTGTGTAACACCAGTTTTCCAGACAGATTTGAATGCACCAGTTTTCTGGACAGATTTGAATGCACCATGATATTCACAAACATTGGTGGCCAAGTACTCCTACCTAACCCACGTTTCACTCACAAGATCCACCATTATTTTAAAGTTGATTTCAAAAGTTGAGATTGTAAATGTTTCCCAAAATATTACAAATCGAATATTCAAAAGTTGATTTTAAAATAATTCCAAATGACAACAAAAATTCAAATAGTCATACTTTTCCCGTTGATAGAAATTTTAGGTCGTAACAACGAATGATGCATAGCTAAGTGAAACACAACATTGCCTACATAAGCTTCATTTTTTCAAACATTGAGTAGTCAAATCGTGGAGAGACTTGTCATTGCGAAGTTATGTGACCTGGTGCACAAGCTTTGGTTTTCTCGATATTTTGCTCGATTATTTGATACACAGTGACAACCCATCTCTTATTGATATATGTGAGATTCTCAATTCAGAAAGTCACATGGCAACAGTAAATTCACTGATTTACCTTACAGTGAGCATGCCCTTATTTTGTCCGTATATGCAGATGGATTGTCAAGTCATGTGACTTGGTGCACAGGCTTTGGTTTTCTCAATTTTTTGCTCGATTATTTGATACACAGTGACAACTCATCTCTTATTGATATATGTGGGATTCTCAATTCAGAAAGTCACATGGCAACAGTGAATTCACTGATTTACCTTACAGTGAGCATGCCCTTATTTTGTCCGTATATGCAGATGGATTGTCAAGTCATGTGACTTGGTGCACAGGCTTTGGTTTTCTCGATTTTTTGCTCGATTTTTTTATTACAGTGACAACTCATCTCTACTTGATATATGTGGGATTCTCAATTTAGAAAGTCACATGGCAACAGTGAATTCACTGCTTTACCTTACAGTGAGCATGCCCTTATTTTGTCCGTATATGCAGATGGATTGTCAAGTCATGTAACTTGGTGCACAGGCTTTGGTCAAGTTGATTTTTTGCTCGATTTTTTTTATTACAGTGACAACTCATCTCTTATTGATATATGTGGGATTCTCAATTCAGAAAGTCACATGGCAACAGCGAATTCACTGATTTACCATACAGTGAGCATGCCCTTGTTTTGTCCGTATAGGCAGATGGATTGTCAAGTCATGTGACTTGGTGCACAGGCTTGGGTTTTCTCGATTTTTAGCTCGATTTTTTTTATTACAGTGACAACTCATCTCTTATTGATATATGTGGGATTCTTAATTCAGAAAGTCACATGGCAACAGTGAATTCACTGATTTACCTTACAGTGAGCATGCCCTTATTTTGTCTGTATATGCAGATGGATTCTCAAGTCACGTGACTTCATACACAGTATTTGCTTTTCTCTGTTTTTTCAGTCTAGTGACAACTCATACTTTGTTCATATATGTGGGATTGTCATGCAGAGGCATCTTTCTAAAGCCGTTCATAACCAACTATATAAACGACTAAAGGTGAAGACACAACCTTACAACTCATTTCACCCTACAAAATTATCATTCATTTGTTTTAAAAAATTAGCATGGCTACATGGTTCATGGGAGGGAGTGGGAATCGCAGAGGTGGTAGGAACTTGCAAAGGGGTGACAATTCACGACGAGGAGGGGGAGGGGGACGTGGCGATGCTGAAGACGATTCATGGGAGGGAGTGGGAATACCTATTTTAGATTATGCTTGTGGTTATCGTGATAGGTTTGGGAAGCGGCATTTTTTGATGCCCAAGTATTATCCAGTTCAAGGAGGTTCATGTATGGATCCATTAGAAAATCAAACAAGATATGGTTTAGCAGACGCTAGACTTCTGAAGTGGCCTGCACTATTTGTAGAGCGAGTGCAAATGGAAAGATTATGTTGGGAAAATCGACTGAAGGTGCCAAAAGCACGTTCTGTTGAGATCCACAAGGAAGATCCTGATAATGTTGATCAACTATGTGAAAGACTACAATGTGAGATTTCTCAAATGCGCCGTAGGTTAGCCCGCGATATGCAGCTATACATAGTTAAGAAGGATGTCCAGAAGAACAAAACAGAACCAAATGTTGCGGCTATCAAGGGTATCATGGAGGATCCTAAACTTGTCTCTGACGGATTATTCAGACTCTGAGCCACCTGCCGATTTAAGCGCGAATTAGGTGTTAATGTCTACACTTCGGCAATATTAGGTCATGCATTAATATGTAATGTCTATGTTAGACTAAGTATAACTGTTATGTTATGTTTATGTTTATGTATTGTGTCTGTCAAATGTTGCGGCTATTAATATGCAATATTAGGTCATGAGTTAGGTGTTTCTCTGTCTAACTGTTATGTTTATGTATTGTGTGTTCAGTTTAGGGTGTCCAGGATGTATGTAATGTGTGTTCAGTTCATGGTGTGCAAAATGTATTTTTGTGGGAGACTTATGTCTGTACTACCTATGTAACTGAAAACTATTATATTTGCAACTTCAGTTATGTTGTTTTCATGCCTGTATGAGTATTTAGTAAATTAGTAACTTTGTATATTATGTATTAAGTTTTATTACAAAAATGTTGACAAAATTTATTTTAGGAGTTCTCAAGGTGGCCAAAATAATTTTCTGAATAACATCTTCTAACCCAAAACAAAGACAAAAGAAAAAATTTTTTTACATGAAAACGGCTTTAGTAAAGCAAAAAAAGAAATTATTAATTACATTATCACCTTCTAACCCAAAACAAACACAAAATAATAAACAAAAAAAATTTACATGAAAACGGCTTTAGTAAAGACAAATTTTTTTTTTGAATTACACTTTCTAAACCAAAACAAAGACAAAAGAAAAAAAAAAAAATTAACATGAGAACGGCTTCAGTAAAGCCAACAAAAATTTATGAATTACATTATCACCAAAACAATGACAACAGAAAAAAAAAATTTACAAAAAAAAATTAAATATAATTTAAATGAACAGTGAAAGCGTGGTTTCAATCCATGCTTACTGTAGTGAACAGTGAAAGCATGAATTTTGTAAATGAACATGATTGGCTTAATAATATCTAAATGAACATGATTTTAAAATTATATATATGTAAAATTAATATATGAAAAGAGACTTTTCCCATAAAAATTTAAATGATATATAAATTGGCTTAATTCCCAAATGTTTGGTAATTAGTTAAAAATATTATGTAAAATTAATATATAAAGAAGAGGCATGATTGGCTTAATAATATCTAAATGAACATGATTTTAAAATTATATATATGAAAAATATTATGTAAAATTAATATATGAAAAGAAGCTTTTCCCATAAAAATTTAAATGATATATAAATTGGCTTAATTCCCAAATGTTTGGTAATTAGTTAAAAATATTATGTAAAATTAATATATAAAAAAGAGGCTTTTCTCATATGATGTAACAGAAATTAATATATGAAAAGAAGAGGTTTTTTCCATATTATGTAAAATTTCTGAATTACACCTTGTAAGCCAAAACAAAGACAAAAGAAAAAAAAAAAAATTTCAACATGACAATGGCTTTAGTAAAGCCAAAATTTTTTTATGAATTATATTATCACCAAAACAATGGGAACAGGAAAAAAAACAAAATATTAAAAAAAAATAAATATATAAATAAATGAAAAGTGAAATTGAGGTTTCAATCCGTGTGGGTGGAAATCAACAGTAAAAGCGCTATTCCAAATAGCGTTTTACTCACAAAAATTTCCATACCGCTATTACAAATAGCGTTTTCTTCACAAAAGGAATGGACACATAAAGCGCTATTCCTAATAGCGTTTTCATATAAATCGCTATTACAAACAGCGTTTATTCAGAAAAAAAATTTGCACATAAAGCGCTATTTTGAACGGCGCTTTCTTAATTAAAAGCGTTTTTTTGAATAGCACTTTCACTATTCATCACATTTTTGACTCCAAGCAGTGAAAGCGCGATTTGTAATAGCGCTTTAGCCTAGTTTGGGAATTCTGTCCAAACTAGGCCTAGTTTGGGAATTAAGATAGAAATTAAGCTTAATATGGGAAAAGCCTCGTAAGTATTTGATAAGTTATTTTTATATTTATTTTTTATTTGAAAAAATTGAAAACCAATATTTTTTTTTGACCTTTTTTTTTTTAAAGTAATGCACGTGTGATGTATATGATATATATATATATTTTTTTATAAAGTATAATTAAATAGTATAGATGGGAAATAAATTTTCATTATGTAAACAAGAATCTAAAAAATAATCATTTATCAAAAATTTTAAAATATGTTATTATGCACAAATCATAAATTATTTGTTTGTAATTCTCTTAATCTGAAACAAGCAGGTATCTACAAGAATCAAATGCCTTGGCATCACTTTTACGTGTAATTGTTATTTCATTCTAATATAACTGGCAGTACATGAATTGTTTTTTCAATGAATTTTTTAATTTGACTCTTCGAAATGTTGAAATGCATAGTTAGAGTGAAAAAAAAATATATAAGAATGACAATAAAATGAAATGCATAGTTAGAGTGAAAAGATTTATTAGGATTAATGCGCTACTGTATGTGCAAGAAGAATAAATGGACAAAAACAATTTAGAGTTTGGAGCATATTTATTCGATTTAAGTATTAAAATGATAAATCATTATTGATCTTTACAATGATAGGAACAATGGATTCTTGCTTCTATATAAGGGCATAACACAACCTTTAATCGGAGGAACCTTGAAAATTTTCATAATCATTTTGTGGGAATATTGCGGTAATGAGAACCTATTTCTCGAATTATGCCTTTTTGTATCGACATGAGTGAGAAATGTTTTAGTCTTTTTAACCATAATCTTGATTGTTCTGAATTTTTCAAATGTTGTCTTATGGTCAACTTGTTAGTTCCAAACCTTCTACCAAGCTTTACCTTACATAATTTTAATTATTTTTTGGACAACTTTCTTTCTTTTAAATTGAAAGATCTCATTACCATTTTAGATGGGTTATTCATGTGCCTTATTATTAAAAATCAAAATATTAGATAGATAATTCATTAATTGACCACTTAGTACATCTATATGTTACAATTGCTCCCTTCTAAAGCATTTGTGATTTTTTCCTAAATTATGAAGAAAAAAAAAAATCTTATCCATTCGAATGCCGGTCATTATGCTATTAAAGTATTTAGACAAAAATTATCTAGTAAATGAACATCAGTTTCAAAGGAATTTCTCAAAATTGCTAATAGAGTCTACATTGTTGAATTTGTTCAATATATACAAAATAAACAATTATATTAAATTAGAAATAGTTCTACCTGAATTAACGCAGTTCAAATGAAAAATAAATCAAAATGTGTATCTTTTATAAGAATGATTACATAAAATAGAACATGGGTTAATATTAGGCTTGGTTTGGCATCTAATTATAAAGGTTTTTTTTTTTTTTGAAATTTGTTTGTTTGTTGTCTTTTGTATTTTTTGCAATCTTTTTTAATTTAATTTAATTTAATTTTTTTTTTTACATTTTAAATAAACCAAATTGTGCATCTTTTATAAAAATGATCACATAAAATAAAATAGGGATTACCTATATGAGGTTAATATCTTTTGACAATTAAGGGTTGGTTTGGCATCTAATTAAAAAGTTATATATATATTTTTGAAATTTTTGAATTTTTTTTGTCTTTATTGAATTTTTTAAAATTTATTTTTAATTTTAATTTTTTTTACATTTTTGGTCCGTTTAATCAAGTATAACTTTTTTTGAATTTTTTTTATATAAAAAAAAAAGTTACTAAAGATGATAAAAAATCAACAAAAAAAACCAATCCAAACACTTACTTAATTTCATTCGCTTGCATTACTAAAGATTTAACAGTAAGAAATTAAAAGTACAGGAAGATGAAATGCATCGAGAGAGATTCGGAAGTATAAAAATACTCCTACTACTACTACTCGCAATCATACAACCAACCCCTAAAGATAGTGACAACATTTTATAGGAAAGGGTTTGTTAGAGACAGAATATGAAAGAATCAGATTCGTGCCTTGGATTTGAAGAAACAATTTTATAAATATCGTATATATCCACCGGTAGGGAAGGATTTTGTTTTTAATAAAAAAAATATACATAAATTTAGTTCTAGAACTTTTCACTAGAAGATTATCAAAGTGTTTTTACCCTGGCGGCCATTGATTGCAAATTTTAAGGTCCGAAGAAGAACCGTGGCTGTTAAGGGCAAAATGAAATACCTTTAACAGACAATTTATTACGACTTATCTATGAAAAACAGGTTTTACGGTACCTACTAAGAAGATGAAGGAGGAACTATATAAATATCACAGCAAATTATGGCCATGTTTGGTTTGAAACAATTTAAAAAAATAATTTTGTGAAACAATTTTAAAAAATAATTTTCTGAAAAAAGTTTTGGAATTTGGAATGATTTATTTATTTATTATTATTTTTTTTTTGTAGTTGAATAAATAGGTGTGAGAGAAAAAGTGATTGATTGATGTATAATAGAGAAATAAGTTATTAGGTTTTTGTAATTAGCAATCTCGTCAGTCAAAACTCCATTCAGTTGTATTTTTATTTACTCTATTGTATCTGTGAGTTATGAGAGTTTAGATGTGAATCTAACTCGAGTTGTGCCTGTGTAGAGGAGTTTGTACTGATATTTCAAATCTTAACTTAAGCATTCCTTATTTGTCACTTCGCTGATTAAGTATAGGGATCGAGCTGCCCAGTCCGCTCGCAGGGGTCCAGGGAGCAGTGCCCAGGCGGGGTCGAAGGGCAGTTGTTTGGCCACTCGAGCGGTCTTTTGTGTGCTTGAGCGGTGAACTGGTTCATCCAGTATCTCTGCTTGTGTTTTGAACTTCTAGAAAAGATGTTTCATCGTTCAAGTGGTAGATGTTGAGCTTGAGCAGTTGGCCTATATGTGAGCATCGCTTTTGCTCACACTATTTGAGTAGTCTTTTGTGCGCTCGAGCGGTGAACTGGTTCATCCAGTATCTTTGCTTGTGTTCTGAACTTGTAGGAAAGATGTTTCATCGCTTAAGTAGTGGATGTTGAGATCAAGCGGTTGGCCTATATGTGAGCATCACCTTTACTCACATTGCTCGAGCGGCAAAGAATGCGCTTAAGTGGTCTTCGTGGCTTTGTTTAGTATAAAGTGTGTCATTCACTGTTTTTAGGGTTGAACCCATCTAGATTTTCAGAGAGGAGTAAAATACAAAGTGTTCTATATTGGAGGGTGGTTTATATAAGTTTCATTGATGTATAGAAGGTGATCGATTGATCAATGAACTACATATTAACAAACATCAAGGGTTGGTTTTATTCTTTCATTCACAAAAGAAAGAGGTGTTCATCGCTGGATTCTAAGGAACTTAGACGTAAAGCTTTGGTGGATTCCAAAGTAACTCATCATCGTATATTCGACATCTGCATTGCAGATTTAATGATGGGTAAAGCAATTCCGAGGTGAAGGCAGTGGTGGAAGAGACACATGGGGTTTGGTTCAATTCGAGCTTAGATTCTCTAGGTAATTGAGAGTTCTTGTGTGTAATGCATTTGTCTTCTCAATGGATTGTTTTGTGGCTCTAGCCCATAGTTTTTATCACAATTTGAGGTGATCTAATTATGATTTCTTTCATGTTAAATCGTTCTTTTGATTTGTGTTAATTGTTTGATTGGGATTACTATTCACTGTTTAAAATTGAATCATAATCACAAATCAATATCTTGGGGGTTTGTAAATTTTTCAGTTGGTATCAGAGTAGATCGCTCTCAATCTTTGTTTTTTAAAATTATAAGGAGCGAGATCTTGTTTGATTCGTGATAATGGATTCAATTTGTGATGGAAATTCTACGGTGTGACCATTCCAACTTTATGGATCCAATTATTCATTTTGGAAAGCTCAGATGAGAGCATTTTTAAAAGCTATTGATGAAAAAGTTTGGCAATCTGTCATGTCTAGGTAGACCAAACCGATGATTACCATTGATGGAGTAACGCTCCCCAAACTAATCAACAAATGGGATGCAACTGATTGCCAAAATAGTAACTGGAATAGTAAAACTATTAATTTCTTATTTTGCGCTGTTACACCCTGTGGGATGACTTTTGGGGTCACCGAGCGCACCTAACAGTTCGGAATCTCGATTTCCTAATCTGGTTCCACAAGTACAATGTGAAACATAAATGAGAGTCTAGATTCGATAATTTGTATAGAAAATCCATTTTATTACAAAATCTTTGCTCGAAAATGGACTACATCGCCAAATCTCAAAGTCGCTACCTAATCTTTTGGAAAAACTAGAAAACCCGTAACTCATGCCAAAAGTCACTGTCCATCATAATCAAAATGTCTCGACTCGGGAACTTAGGTATGAGAGGGGAAGGTCATGAATTGAGCACCCCCACTCACTCGATTAAAAGATCGGCCTTTACTAAGTCATGATGTGATTTTTTGTCATGATCCAAACTCGTCCCTAAAAGTTCAGATCATAATCGACCAGTAATCACTCAACTACTATGGACTCATATAGTTTACAAAACATTTATAATTATGGGGCCTGAAGTGAAAGCAAATTTAAAAAATAATGTTCATTGAGCGGTGCTTAAATGGTCAAGATAAAATAATTATATACATAGGAGTTAAGACATTAAATTACACATCCATAAAACCAACAAAACAAACACTAGACAATAGTCTTAACATAGACATAAAGTCAAAAGACAACAGCTACACGTGTTCGTCATCACTAAGATTGTCTCGACTCGGGAACTTAGGTACGAGAGGGGAAGATCATGAATGAATTGAGCACCCCCGCTCGCCTGATCAAAGATCGGCCTTTACTAATCATGATATGTTGAAATTAGATAAACTACTTAACTAATTATTACAACACTTGAATTAATTAACTATTCTAGTTAACTAACAATGAAATTGAATAGCTAGTTAACTAACTAATTAAATAATTACAACACAAGTGCAATTAAAAGAATTAAATAAGCTAAACAATCTAAATATTAAGCTAACTGCTCTGTCTCGGGATGCGTGGGATGTTCATGCGCATGCTCGGTTTTCACCCAAAAATGTCACTGTTTTGCTTCCGGAGAGCCTCTGTTGCACAATAGAACACATTCACCGTTGCCCACTTTCAGAATAACTCTGCTCTGCTAAAGGAACACACTGCTAATTTTTGCATCAGTGGCCAGTCGGCCAGTGATGAGGGTTGCTGACCACCAGTGATGGCCGACTGGCCATCAAAGGTGGTCTGTCGGCTACCTGTCGGCCACTGCTACCCAGTTCTCCTTGCTGTAATAGTGGACAAACAGAGCATATACAGGGTATTTCAAGGGTTTGTTTGCACAACTCACCATTCTTTTTCATGAATAAATCAAAGGAGTAGCAAGTTCGGTTCACAAACCATCAATGGATGCAATTTCATTGCATGATGGCTTATGAAACTAAGTGTGCAAGTTCAATAAATGCAAACCAAGACATAAACCTCCTCATTTTCATGAATGATCAAGGGAAGTGCTGACCTTGGAACCTTGAATCATTTCATCACTAATGAGTATGAAATGGTTCAAGCTTCCATGTGTTCAATTAACGTCTGATTGAACACAACCAAATTATTATCTTGCTCACTTTTAATTCCAAGTTTAATTACTCCATTTTAAATTACCATCCATCATTTAATCAATTGAGTCCAAATGGTGAGTTTAAGTCCTCTAATGGAAAGAAGGCTTAAGCCAAGAGTTATTTTAGGCATGAAAGAGACATCATACCATTGGTAATGAACCCCTAAGGGATTAAACTATTAAGCATGACACCTCAATCTCATGCTTTAAACAAACAAGTAGTTTGAACCACTTTCAAAGCAAAACAAAAAGCCAAGAAAGGAGGGAGGTTGCAGAGATTATTAGTGCTGAAAATGAGTGAGAAAAGCATAAATAAATGCTATCAACTCAAATAAGATGGTGTCTAAGGCCTAGAACACCAAACTCATAAGGACTATTACACTACAAGCATGCAAAATAAAGCTCAAATGCAACCAACAGCCCAAAACAATGTTAAAACAGTCTAAAATAAGTCCTAAAACATGCTGGAATTAAGATAAAAATAGCTAGATTAATATGCTAAAACATGGCACAAACTAGGCTAGTAAGCAAGACACAAGGAGAGGAGGCTAACCCCTCCAAATTTGGACTTCAAAACATGATTTTGGCCACTGAAAAAGCTCTGAAAATTAGTGTTTAAAAGCTCAGAAAAAGATAATAAAAGGGTGGGAAACACAAGGGCTAAGGCCTCCAAAACAAGGTATAAAGAAGGGTGAACCACCCCTCAACCTTTAATGACCTTAGGACCCAAGTTTCAACCCAAAAATATAGAAGTTTTACAGCCCAAAAATACTTGAAAAACAGCAAGGAAAATAATAGATAAAGCAAGTAAAAAGGCAAAGCCTTATACCTTTTGAAGAGAAGAAGCAATTCAAGCAATAAAACCAAGACAAACACACGCTCTAGAGCTCAAACTAAGCTCAAAGACACCTCAGCTCAAAGATGAGAAGGTTTGGTTAAGGGTGTATAGGCAAAGGTTAAGGAATTGTAGGCAAAACTATAGAAATTTGGTAGAGAGAGAGAGAGAGAGAGAGAGAGAGAGAGAGAGAGAGAGAGAGAGAGAGAGAGAGTTGTAGAGAGAAAGAGAGAGGAAAATTTTTGATCTCAAAATTTTCTAACCTTAAAACATGAGAGAGGGGCCTCCTATATATAGAAAACATGAATTTCCCTCAATCATATCCAGTCCTACACATGGGTGCAGATACATGCATATGTGCAAACAGTTGGCACAGTTGTCACAAAATATCTGCAAAAGAAACTGGTGGCCGACAGCCTCAAAAGGTGGTCAGTAGACCACCAGAAGCTGCAGGCTTGAAGAACCAAGGCTTGGTCCAAGAATGCGGCAACAAGGGTGTAGGGTTTGAAAGGCTCAAAGCTGTGGCATTCCGCTAAGGACTTCGAGCACTTGGCGAGCAAATAAACTCATCATCGGGTGTGCATGCGATGGCGTCCAAGTCGTAAGGGTCGTCAAAAATGGAGTGTCTACAGTTGCCCCTCTTTGACAGAACTCGGAGTCATGAAATGACGTGAGTGAATATCAAAGCCCGGAGACGACCCATTTTTACAAGGCCGTAATACTTGGACAAACAATCAAGACAGAAACAAATGGTTGCGCCTACAGGCTACCTACGTATGCCTTTGCAAGGAATCAAACCAGCGTAGTTCTGGGGCAAAAATGCAAAATGATATGCACAATACAACTTTGAAAGTTGGACTCATACGCTACGCGAAGCTGGCTATTTCAAAAACTCATGATCATGCGAGATGATGCAATAAGCAATGACAAGATAACAACATATGAATGAGCAGTTTCAAACTTAAAACCAACATAGGTTCCATGCAAAAAGAAGATAAAACATACTCTGACCACGCCAAAGCAAGAGATGAGGAAAAAAAACACCGCTCAAGGTTACGTTTAACGTATCTTGAGAAACTGAGAACAAAAATAACTCGGGGTCGCGTTTCGCACATCCCGAGAAACAAGAGAACCCGCTCGGGCTTGCACTTCGTGCATCCTGAGATGAAAGGCCTCTCGGGCTCGCGCTTTGAACGTCTCGAGATGAAACCCGCCTAGGGCCGCACATCACGTCCTGAGATAAAACCGTTCGGGCTCGTGCTTTGCACATCCCAAGAAATAAGAGAACCACTCAGGATCGTGTTTCACATATCCCGAGATACAAGAAACCCCGTTTTAGCTTGTGCTTCGCGCCTTCCGAGATGAAGGAAAATCGCTCAGGCTCGTGCTTCGCACGTCCCGAGATGAAACCCGCCCAAGGCCACGCGTCACGCATCTTCAGATAAAACTGCTCAGGTTCGTACTTCACACGTCCTGAGATGAAACCCGCCCAGGGCCGCGCGTCACGTGTCTTGAGATAAAACTGCTCGGGCTCGTGCTTTGCACGTCCCGAGATGAAACCCGCCTAGGGCCGCACGTTACGCGTCCTGAGATAAAACTGCTTAGGCTCGTGCTTTGCACGTATTGAGATGAAACAACAGAGGGGTGTGCGATAGATGCACAAAGCAAACAAGTGCGATAGATGCACAGAGTGAATAAGGGAAATAGATGCACAGAGTGAATAAGTGCGATAGATGCACAAAATGAAGGTGTGCGATAGATGCACAAAGTGAAGGTGTGCAATAGGTGCACAAAGAATCTTTTTTACAAAGCCATGCAAGTTCTCCTATCAAGACACAAATGACTTTATTTGGAACTCCTCCGAATGAACCGTACATACAATATCATTTGCCTATGTTGACAAAGGGAGAAAGAAAGCATAGTTAACATAAACAACATGCGATATAGTGACAATGCATATTCTATGCAAGATAAACAACCGAGATATGAAGTTAAGTGAAGGCATGTTCTATGCAAGAAACAAAAGCATATTCTATGCATGAAATAAGAGCAAGAGCATATTCTATGCATGAATCATAACTGATATAAGACGCGCATGCAACATAAGTATATGCGAAATGCATATTCAATGCAACAATATATGCGAAATGCAAATGAAAAGAGAATGAAAGCATGAAACGAATAAAAGCAACATTCGATGGCACCTTTCGATTTGCCTCTCGGGGGAATTGCAATATGTTTAAAAAGGATACACCTCGTTCATGTTGACAAGTGATGAACATCATGCGCCAAAAACACAGTTTTGAGCTTCCGTAGAGACAATCTGAACCCAACAGTGAACTTTCCTTGCAACTCTTGGGAAACAAAGACACGAAACAGCATCAGGGCTCAGAGAGAGGCCATCGGCCACCTGCCGACCACAGGAGGAGGCTATTGGCCACCTGCTGGCCATGAACAAGCTTTGCCGGCCACTTATCAGCCACCAATGGCAATTCGGGGCTTTTTTGGTCTTTTTGCCTCAGGTCTTTAAGTATACATTGCAACACTTCATTTCCTCACTTCTCTAGGGCCAAAATCCTTCCCTCTCTCTCTCTAGACACTTTTCCTCTCTAGATCCGAGCCTTTTACGCATTTTCCAATGCTCCACGCAAACTTTATTCGCTAAACCCTTTTGATTCTCTTCCTTTTGAACCGATTGAAATTTGATTTCAAGGCTTCTTTCCTCTTTTTCACCCTTCTAGGCTTGTTCCCCTCGAGCTTCTCTCGAGTTCCGTGAACTTTTTTGGGCTTTGACTTTTTCTTCCATTTCTCTCGCCTAGGGTTGACTTTTTCCAAGTTTACGCTCTTTTCTCCATTTTCTTCACTTTTCACCTACTTTTCACCCATTTTCCAGATGGCAAATGATTCACCACATGACGGGGCTCCTCTAGAGGTTCCCCCCATATTTTCACCTATTGTTGAGGTGGAGTAACCGGTCGCTGCCAAGGCTGGCGAGGCGGCTCAAGGTATTGAGGCCGACCTCGAGACGGAGTTTCAGCCTGAGCTTGAGTCGGAGCCACTACCGTTGCGGGTACGCCTTTTTGATCTAGCGAGGTACCATCCCCGGAAACATATCTTGCTAGCTGGTGGCATTAGGCGCTTTAGCGACTTTGTTCTCGGTGTACCGAAGGATCTCTTGTTGGGGGAGCCAGCTTCTCACCTTTTATCCATCGCCATTGAGGTATGAACTCTGTTTTCATGCATTCCTGCCTTTCTTTACATACATTTCTTGTACTTCCTTTTATCTGACTGTACTTTCATCACTGCTTTATTTGATTCATCTATTTTTTACCACAGGGCAAGTCTCATGCCTTCAGAGGGTACGGAGCCACGACTGCACGAGATTGGTACAACGAGTTCCTTACTGGAGTTAGTGACATTATGGATGAGATTGGCTTCAACCTTTTCTGCTCCTGCTTGACGCGGGTCATCGCGAGTCGTCCTCTTTTGGGAGCACGTGTGGAGAGGTGGTGGGACACCACCAACTCCTTCCACTTCTTCACTGCAATGGAGATGACGATGACTCCTTATGACTTTGCCATGATCACCGGCTTAGGAGTAGGGGGTGATCCGATCCCTTTCAACACAATCATGGGGGAGTGAAAGACTGTCTAGGTCAAGCTGCTAGGAGTGCGTCCACCTTTATATCGGACAACTATGGTCAGATATAACTGGTTTGCTGAGTAGTTCAGAAAGAGTGAGCCAGAGACGCTCGAGGAGATGAGGTAGTACGCTAGAGACTTCTTGATGTTTGTCCTTGGTACCAACTTGTTTTCGAACAGGTGGAAGACCGTAGGCTTATACCTGCTGAGTGCCCTGGTGACCCTTCCTCAGGTTTGCTTCTATGATTGGGACAAAGCTGGCCTCGCCACTCTATATGGCTATATGAGCTCTACCTCCCCCTTGAGGGGGGAGTTGATCAGAGGCTATTGGCCAGCCTGGGAGGTATGAATTTCAGTTCTCTCTTTGTACTTTACATTTTTTGGTTTATATCTGTTCAACACCTGTGCTTTCTGCTTTGCACTTTTTGTATCTGTTCATGCTCTATGCTTTCTGCTTTGCACTTTCTGTATTTGTTTATACATTGTTGATCACATATCACTGCACTTTCCTTGCAGCTGTAGGTTTATGCTTATTTTCCAACTCTTGCCCCCAGAGCCCGTGGAGGAGCTCCCACTAGCAGTTCCTTATTCGAGGCAGTATGATGGCAAGTGCCAGCGTTAGAGCCGCGAGTTGTTCACATTCTTCCGACACTATTTTGACACAGTGGCTGCCCATGAGGTAACCCAAAACACAGTTATTTTTACTTTACAACTGTTCTGATTCACACTTTTGCAACTGACAGCAACTAACAATCTGTACACTGTATTTGCAGATCACGTAGTAGCCTTAGGCCATGATGCCAGCTAGGATACGGGACCAGTACGCCGGGGCCTAGGCCACTTCTCGCTTCCGCATTCTACTTGAGGGCTCAGTCTACCGGGCCTGGTTCCTGAGTGAGTGGTTTGTCCATCAGACCGTAGGCTTACCAGACCCGATCATTCTGAAGGCACCGCCAGAGTCCATGAGATCAATAGACAACCTATCCATTGATACGGTCACTCAGTTTATGATGGGCTTGGATGCTGATTACTTCAGGATAGAGGGCGACTACGCGACCTTCATTCAGATACATCTGATGCCACCTCTGACAGGTGCTCACGGAGGTGAGGGGGCAAGGGCTCTTGCAGCGAGAGAGGGGCGTTGTAGACACCCCATTTTGACCGGCCCTAAGACTTGGGCGCTTTCTTTTGATTACCCGATGATGACAATTAGAATGTATTTCTCACAAAATTCTCAGTAAGAAAAATGGAATTTAAGTTTTAATCCCAACCTTCACCCATTTTTTGGCCAAACTATTTTAGACCTTAAAACCCTCTTTTCAAAATATGTTTTTTTTAAAAAAAGTTTCTACAATGTCTCGAGGCTCCCATTTCGATTAAAATGTTGCACTTTTTAGTAAACTGAGTAAGGACAAAGTGGAAATAAATGGAAGGGAGGTGAACTTTTTTGAAAAATATTTAAAAATATCTTCTTTATAGGTTTGGAGTTGAAGGAAATAGGAGGGGATGAAAGAAAACTGGTTTAGGAAAAGAATGAGTATCAAATCATTAAGAAGGAAATGAGCAGCCTTCACTAAATTAGACATTTCTCTTTGTACACTTGGAATTTAAATGTGAGGCCACCACCATTGGAAAGTAGACTTCTGGGGCTTCAATTTAGACCCAAGAACCACCTTAGACCAAGTCCAAATAAGGGAGATATGCCTATTTGAAGTTGGACTTCAAAGCAGATTTTGTTGACCCAGCCCGAGACAGCCTTTACTAAATTAGGCATATCTCTTTGTACACTTAGAATTTAAATTTGAGGCCACCACCATTGGAAAGTAGACTTCTGGGGCTTCAATTTGGACACAAGAACCGCCTAAAACCAAGTCCATATGGGGGAGATATGCCCATTTGAAGTTGGGCTTAAAAGCAGATTTTGTTGACTCGGCCCAAAACTACAATAGCCCATTTTTCTTGGTTTTGGTTCGGTTGGAACAACCCATTTACCTAATTTCTGAGCCATTCATGTGCATCCACTCATCCTCCATTATACCTACCACTCATCCTCCATTATACCTAATCATCTCCCATTTTCAAAAAGAGGTTTTGTTTCCACCTTCTTTTCAACCTAGTGTATCCACTCATCCTCCATTATACCTACCACTCATCCTCCATTATACCTAATTATCTCCCATTTTCAAAAAGAGGTTTTGTTCCCACCTTCTTTTCAACCTAGTGCATCCACTCATCCTTCATTATATCTACCACTCATCCTCCATTATACCTACCACTCATCCTCCATTATACCTAATCATCTCCCATGCAACCACCTTGAAAATGGGCCCTCCTATCACATGCTTGACTCCTACCTTCCCTCCCACCTTCTTTTTAACCTTTACTCCCCCTCATTGCCTATATAGGATGATCATATTGTAAGAGAGAAAAGAAGACCACGAAATTGAAGAGAAAGGAGTGAGAAAAGAGTGAAAAAAGAGAGAAAAAATTGAGTTTTTGAGCAAAAAATATTCCTATCTTTCATACACACCCTATACCTTCCATAGCTACTGAAATTCCTCATTTCCATACACCAAAACCACTCCAAAAATTATGATATAGCCAAAGATCAATTGCCTTGATCATAAGGAAGAGTGTTTAGTGATTGAAAGTGAGAAAAACTAGAGAGTTAGCCACTTTCTATACCACAAACTCCATAAACTCCATAATTTCGAATTGAGGATTTGAGAACACACTTCATACACTTGAGGGTGATCAAGAGAAAGTTTGGAAATCAAAAAGTTTAATCTTTCTTTGGGTGAATTGTTAGTCTTTCATTTTCTTATATTTTATATCTTATATTTATTTTCATGCTTCTTATTTCATTGTATTTTGTTATAATCTAAGTGATTTGTTTATCTCATATTTATTTTCTTACTTTATATTTCATAGTGTGTTGTTATAATCCTAGTGGTTTGTTTAGCCCATAATTATTTATTATTTATTTATTTATTTTTATTCACATGTTTTAATTTCATACTAGTTTTATTGTAATCTTGCATGTTCTACCTTATAATTATTTTTTTCTTGTATTAGTCTCATATTAGTTTTGTTGTAATCTTACATGTTCTATCTTATATTTGTTTTATTGTTTTAGGTTTATGTTGTAAGTTTGCACTTTTTATTTTATTTTATATTTGTTTTCGTGTTTTTAATCTAACCGGTAGTGGTTAGTTGAGCCACCTACATATTTTTTTTGTTTGTGCCTTTTTTTGGTTTCGCAACAAGACAGGTTTTGCTTGGCCTAATTGGCCGGCCGGCCTATTTGGCCGGTCGGTTAGCTTCTTCCAGACAAGATGGCGTAATCTCCTAATGTTGACCAATTTCCGGTGGCGGTTCCAAAGAACATGAAGTTTTTATTTTATTTATTTATTTTTTAATTTTGAGTGTGTTGTGAGGTTTTTATTTTGTTGTAATATTCTCTTCATCCCTCTCTAATTTGGTTTGTAATTATTCTTTAAAATGTTGTAATAATTCCCCGCCCCGTTTCTTTCTATCCCGTTCTTTTACTTGCTTTCTTTATTTGTACATAAACATGATATTTAATTTTCATCATATTCATGCTTTGCATCCATGTTTCATGCATCTTGATTCGACTAAGTTTGCATTTGTGGATTTAATCAATTCCTATGTGATTATGTGCGCTACCTCATGTTCTTGAGATGATTCATATGTCATATCTTAGAAGCCGAATTTTTAGTTGCATCTCATGAGTGAATTGCATTAGGATTTTGTATATAAGATCATGCATGTTTTACTAATTTTGTTTTGTAGTTGTTCGAGGGACATTGATATCCCTGTGAGTTTTTATGCTTTAGTATCTCATTTGTGTGTGATTTTCTTATTATGTTTAGCATCCTACCATGAGGCTAAGTGCTTAATTGATAAACTGCTTGAATGCCTGTGGATGAAGGCTTGTTGCTTAAATTGGAATGATTCAAAGATTGTACGTTTTAAACCCACCTTGTAGTGGCAAATTCACAAACTTTAAGCCCACTTTGTCAAGTGGCAAATTCAAACCCATTTCAACAAACAAACATGAAATTGAATCGTTCCAATTTGAGCAAACTAGTCTATACTTGTATGCTTCACATAGTAAATTTTAGGGTTTACTAAAATAATCAGAACATAAACATATAAAGAAAATAAAAGTCATATCATGGTTTAGTAGAGGCCGATCTTTTGATCGGGTGGGCGGGGGTGCTCATTATTGACCTTCCCCTCTCATACCTAAGGTTCCGAGCTAAGCATCCTTGGTTACGACGAACAGTGGCCTTGGCACTGAGTCATGGGTTTCCTAATTTCCCAAAAATATTAGGTGAAGACTCTGAGATCTGATGACGCAGTCCATTTTTGACAAAAATTGCAATAAAATGGATTTTCACTAAAAGTTGCCAAATCTGGACTCTCATCTACGTTTCACATTGTACTCGTGAGACTTGAGATCAAAGAGATCTCGGGAGTCTGAACTGTTTAACGCGCGCGGGTACCCCCCGGGCATGTTACAGGCGTAGAGTGACCAGGACAACTATGGCTACCAGGGCCCGTGCTAGAGAGGCTCTCTGGGCGAAGCAGAGGACCAGTTGGCCAGAGCTTCCCACTGCACTCATTTGTCGGCGGCACACCGAGGCTGCTTACCAGGTCTCGATTGAGCCTACAACGACTAAGCATAAGCTTGTCGGGGTTTCAGGCCTGACTAAGGCATGGACCATACTTTACGATTTGCACCCCACATTTCATTTTAGATATGTTTATTGCAAACAATGATCATCCAAATGCATTTTCAGGCATCGATAGAGTACACATGGAACGCTTTTGAGCCGATAGCCTCATTGATAGGCATAGTACATAGGAGGGAGACGCTGCTCGGCCTCCACGGCATCCCGGTAATTTCTTCAGTTTGCACTTCATGCTATTATCTTTCCACTGATACATTGGAATTTCAACTATAGACTTCCCAAATTGCACTGATACACTACATTGGCATACTACATTCACACACCGTATTTATACTGTATCTGACTTCTACATACACTCATTCTGCATACTATGCTTGCATCTGATACACACACTGAAACTGATATTTGACAACTGTCCTTTTCAGATCCTAGCTATATCGAGTGCACCAACGGCAGCAGTAGCACCAGCACCGGCAGTACCTCCTCTAGCAGCAGGGAGGAGAGGCAGAGATAGGGGTACCCGGGCCAAAGCAGTCCTCCAGAGCCTATCTTGTACGATGATAATATTGAGACCAGAGACTCCGCGGAGGCAGCGAGTTAGCATTCTGAGTCATCTGAGAGTAATGACGATGATGCCGGCTTGGGTCCCGAGAGCGGAGATGATGATGCTAAGTAGGATTCTGGAGCAAAGAGCGAAGATGATTCCAGCTCGGGTTTAGAGACAAATTCAAACAGCGGCAATGATGGAGATAGTGCCCCAGAGTCCTATTCTCTGAGGAAGAGGACGAAGAGGGCCTCTCGAGCATGAGTCGCTTGGCGCTGATTTTTTATTTTTGATTAGTTTCTTTTTGTTTGGTAGCATTAGAACATGTATACCTTAAGATAGGTTTTATTTTCTTTAAAACTTGTACTCCTCTTTTGTAAAAAACCATGATCGGAATAAAACCGCAGTTTTTATAAAAAGTGTTATTATTTTTGCATCATGAGCACCATATTTGTATGAAAACGGACATGGAATTAAATTGGCCAATAACACTTGATTGAAAATTCTTAATTGGGTAATAAGCCAACCAACAAACGAAACACAAAATGCAAACACAACTCGATAAGCAAAAACAACTCGATAAACGAAACAAAAACAACTCAAATACAAATAAAACAAACTTGCTAAAATCGAAAAGACTCAAAATAAGACCTTAAAACACACAAAGATCAAAACAGAACATAAGTTTTCATCACTGCTCAGCACACAGGTAGACGGGAGACTTGAAAAAAAGACTGTCGGCCACCTGCCGGCAGGCCGGTAGCCTGCTAGCCATTAATGTGAGGCACCTCTAGATTGTTGACAGCTGGCTTCTACTTACTGCCTTATCTTCTACAAAAGGGTTCAGCTTCGTGATTTCTCTTCAGAACTTCATTTTAGCCTCAAATTCTTCCACAAATGGAACCATTCTTTGCCCAAAAACTCTTGAATTGGATAGTGACTTTAGACGGCTTGGAAAAGGTAAATTTTTGGAGTTTCGGCATAAATGCACTTTTTCCGTTGAGCCAAACTCCACTTTGTTTTCCATTCCTGTATGCCACGGCTAGATGCTGGGACCCGATTACACACGTCTTTAGCTTCGGGGGACAAGAAATATGATTGACAATTGAAGAATTTCAGGCGCTAATGGAATCCCAGTGCGATAAGGAAATCATACCTTAGCCCCGTTTTGGCCACGCCCAAGCTTTGGGATGGATGTGTGGGCCCACTCTGCACGAGGCTTGATCTTTGGCCTACAACGGAGAGCTAGACATTCCCAGTTTGATTCATCATTTTTTCGATGTCGGTGACAGAGGCATCCTTCTTTGGCGGGATTTTTGGCAACATGCCCTCTGCTTATGTATGCTGGCTCATTTCCTTCTTGCCCCTAGTTTTGGCGGGTCCAACATTCGGTTGATTGAAGTGGCCCAAGGTTTGAAAGATGGAAAGAGTTGCATTGGCTTGACATTGGACGAGACTTTGATGGGCTTAGATGCCTTTCATCAACGGGAGACTACCAGATTCACGGGGAGTCCACTACTTCTTCAGGTATTGTTTCCCACCCTTTCTCATATGTGTTTCTCATATCACTCGGCACTCATGATCTATTTTTCTCTCAAAGCCCTTTTTTCACTTTTCTCTCAACATACATCTCTCTATTCTTTAATCTCTCTTTTTTTTCCATCCCTTTCCAGGTGTGGCTTATGGATAAGCTGAAGGTAGTGGACTCTTATCTAGAATACTCAGCTTGAGGCTATTTCTTCCGCCACCGACTAGTGGATTTCCCGAATGAGGGATGGTGGTGCCACTGGATGTGCAACAGGTCTACTGCCGACATAACTTGGCGTTGCCCCTGGCTTAATCTGACTGAGATGAGCTGCAACATGGCTCGATAACCTGGCATACGGCTGATAAACCTCACATACTATGTATTCTACTTCCCGTTCCGATTTAGACATCAGTTTGGACATGATCAGACCCGCCCAGAGGAGGGGATAAAGTACCTGGTTTCATTCCCCATTCGAGGTTCACATTTGGCTAGGTACCTCACTACTTAGAGGATGAGAGAGCTTCTGGGCCCTGTCCCTAGTTTTAATTGTGCCCTTTTTGGTGAATATTTGGCTTGGCTTGAGGATGAGGTACAAACTAGGCCCACGTTGGCATCAGAAGCTTCCACAAGCACGAGCAGAAGGCGTAGGAGCACCTGACTCACCTATGCCCCTAGTTTATTACTTTGACCTTTCTTCTCAAGTTTTTTTGATTTAATAAAAGCAACTTTGATTTGTATCAGAGAGTTGGAGAACTTTTATGTTAAAATTAACGAAATTAAAGTTGTGAGTACTGAAAAGTTTCCTTTTGGGCCAAAAATGGTCTAAGTTGTAAAAAGCAAAATTTGAACAAAAATCAACTTTTATTAAAACTTTCTAAAACCATTTTCGAAAAGGATCACCACTTGACACGCACGGAATCAATCCTCAAGATGTATAACTTCGAATCCAAAGATCACAAATTGCCCCTTGATTGAATAACACTGCTCAGCATTATAATCAGCTCTTCTCTTAGAGTGGAGATCACAACTGAACTCTAAGGTAAAGGATAGACAAAGATGACCTGATCAGACACATGGACAGGACAGTTGAGTTGGAGGTGTTTATAGCCGAACTTCAGGATGAAGTTGCCTACGTATCCCGAAGATGGGAATTCGGCATTACGTAGTTCGGTCTAGGTTCACTCGAGTATTAACTCTCTCTTTTTGCTCTCTAACTTTTTCCAAGGCCACCCTTTAGGATTTTTAACCTTGCGAGCTCAGTTTTTCTTTATTTCTATTTTTTCATGCTCTAACTTTTGCCTAGGTCACCCTTCCGGGTTTTTAGCCTAGCGAGCCTCTCAAGGATAGTATTTCTTCAACTTGTCCATGTTGATAGGTTGGGAAAATTCTAGGCCATCCATGTCCATGAGAATAACAGCTCCATCCGACCAAATAATTTTGATGATGTAAGGATCAGTCCAATTGGGTCTGAACTTGCCCCTAGGGTCATGGATGAGAGCTCAGTTGTCTTTCAGCACCATATCTCCCTATTTGAGATTCCGGGACTTAACTTTCTTGTTAAAAGCCCTAGCAATTCTACGTTGATAGCCCTGAACATGATACTATGCTTTCAGCCTTCTCTTATCAAACAACATCAACTATTCGAATCTGCTCTGTTGCTAGTCCACCTCTGTTATCTGACACTCAGCCATAACTCGCAGTGACCGAACTTCTATTTCAATTAGAAGAACAGCTTCCATACCATAGACGAGAGAATAAGGAGTTGCCCCTGTAGACGTCTGGATTGAAGTTCTATAGCCGCAGAGTGTGAATGGTAATTTATCTAGCCAGTTCCTGTAGGTCTCGACCATTTTCTGCAAAATATTCTTGATGTTCTTGTTAACGGCCTCAACAACTCCATTGGTTTGCGGCCGGTATGTAGATGACTTATGAAAAGCCACATTGTATTTCTCCAACAAGTCTATCACTTCTTTCTTGAAGTGGGAGCCATTATCTGATATGATCTCGTTTGGGACTCCATATCGGCAAATGATTGTTTCGGATGAACTTAGCCCTATGCGCTGCTTTCAATAGTGCATAGGACTGAGCTTCCACCCACTTTGTAAAGTAATCAATTGCCATCAGAATATATTCATGCCCATTTGACCCTTTTGGCATGACTGCGCCAATGACATCGATTCCCTAGACCGAGAAAGGCCATGGTGAAGTCATGTTGTACAGTTTGACGGCAGGATGTTCATACGATTAGCATGAATTTGGCATTTGTGGCATCGCCGAACAAAATCAATACAATCCTCCTCTACAGTGGACCAGTCGTAACCTTGCCTGAGAATCTTCTGGGCTAACATTACTCCGTTCATGTGTGCTCTGCACTTCCCTAGATGGATGGCCTCTATTAGGCGCTTTGATTCCTCCTCTTCGACGCACAACTTGTGCATTCCTAGATGACCTCGTTTGTACAGTTTACCTCCGCAGATGATAAATTGGACGACTATTCGTCGTATTCCCCTTTTGTCCTTGGCATTTGCCCTTGGAGGATAAATCTCCTTTTCCAAGAAGTTCCAAACATCGTAGTACCAAGGGTTTTTGTCCTGCACTTCTTCTATTGCGGCGATAGTATCATAGGCCGGTATGTATCTCTGCTCAATGATAATCGGACGCATCCGGACTCCAAGCAGGATGTCCATCATAGAAGATAGAGTTGATAAAGCATCAGTGAACCTATTGTTCTCTCTCAGTAGATGCGTGAAAGTCAGCTTGTCAAACCTAGGAATCAAAATGTCCAAGGACTGGTGATAAATCTTCATCTTTTCTTCTTTGGCCTTCCAATCTCTATTTGTTTGAGAAACAACTAGGTTTAAGTCTCTGATGACGTCTAACCTTTTTGTCCCTAGTTCCAGGGCGGCTTCTAAACCAACAATACACGCTTCATACTCTGCTTCGTTATTAGATACCTTGAATTGGAGTTTGAAGGCTAAAGGTATATGGGAGTCGTCGGGTGCTATCAGCAACACATCTATCCCATAATCGTATTGATTGGATGCTCCATCAAAGTACATTGTCCAAGTCTCCTCCTCGACTTGTAGAATGGCTTCATCTGAGAACAGGTATTTCACTGCTTTATCCCATTCTACTGGGTGATCTTCCAGAAACTCCACTACAACTCTTCCCTTGATTGACTTGTGGGTAACATACTCGAGATTAAATTCGGAGAGGAGAAGCAACCAACAAGCTAGCCTACCCGTAAGTGTTGGTTTTTCAAAGAGATATTTGATGGGATCTAATCTCGAAACCAGAATTACAGAGTAAGCTAACAAGTAGTGCCTCAACTTCCTTGTAGCCCATACCAAGGCTAGGCAAGCTTTCTCCAATGGAGTATAGCGGGTCTCATAATTGAGCATTTTCTTGCTCAAGTAATAGATAGCTTTCTCCACCTTATCCTCAGATTCCTGAGCAAGCATGCATCCTATTGTGGCGTCTATTACTAACATATATAGAATAAAAGGCTTCCCTGACTCTGGCGGCAACAACACAGGCGGATTCTGAAGGTACTGCTTAATTTGCTCAAAAGCGAATTGACATCAATCATCTCATCGGAATTTCTTTCTTTTCTTCAGGAGACCAAATACTGATTCACAAGTCAAGGTTAATTTGGAAATAAATCATCTTATGAATTGCACTTTACCCAAAAAGCCTCGCACCTCTTTTCAGTCCTTGGTGGTGGCATTTCTAGGATGGCCTTGATTTTGGAAGGATCTACTTCAATGCCCTTCTATGTGATCAAAAAGCCCAGCATTTTCTCTGCTGTTACACTGAAAGTACATTTCTACGGATTTAACCTCAGTCTGTATGCTCTGATCTGTTGAAAGAATTTCTTAGTGGCATTCTCTTTCTTTAGACTTGACAATCATGTCGTCCACGTACACTTTGACCTCTTTATAGATCATATTATGTAGAATGGTGGTTGCAGCCCATTGATAAGTAGCCCTGGCATTCTTCAGCCCAAACGGCATAACCCGATAGCAGTAGGTACCCCACGGTGTAGTAAATGTAATTTTCTCTCTGTCCTCGGGTGCCATCAGAATCTGGTTATACCCGGAAAACTCGTCCATGAAGGATAGCAATGCATGGCCCACGGTGAAGTCTACTAACTCATCAATGTGCCGCAAAGGAAAGTCATTCTTTGGACTGGCTCTGTTTAGATCCCTAAAGTCTACATACACCCTGATTCTACCATCTTTTTTGGCACTGGGACGATGTTGGCCAACCAAGTCGGATATTCAAATACTAACAAGAAACCTGCATCGATCTACTTGGTGACCTCCTCATTGATTTTCAACGCCCAACTAGACGAATTCTTCGCAACTTTTTCTTGACGGGTTGGGTCTCGAGATCAAGAGGGATCCGATGCTATATAATCTCAAGATCAATTCTAGGCATGTCTTCGTAGGACCACGCGAAAACATCTTTGAAATCTTTTAATAAAGTAACTAAGCGCTTGCGCTCCAACGAAGACAACGTGGACCCGATCTGGACCAAACACGGATCCTTCTCAGTACCCATATTAATAGCAATGATTTCATCAGCAAGGGGTTTTGCAATCCTCACCTCCTCTTGATTAATCAAGTTTTTCAAAGCCAAAGGAATTCCTTCCTCTTCATTTTCATTAAAATTATGAAAATCTTGGTCAATGCAATAAACAAGCAGTACAGAGAAATACTCGGAATCAGCAGCATTCTTATTCATAAGGTCCAACTCTTCCAGCTCTTCGGTTACAACCGACTCAAAAGTAAAAGAAAAAGAGGACCTGGACATGACCTTGGCATCCGGGTTATCACCCCCAGGAATACCAGACTCGGACTCAGAAGAACAGGAATCTGATTCTGACTCCACAGACTCTGTGGAATTGATTCTGGCTCATCACTCGACTCAGAACTAGATAGGTAGCCCTCCTCCAACTGCCAAATAAGAGATGGTGCTGCAGATCTATCCAAAATGTTACTGGATGGGTTCACACCCAATTGGTCCCTGATCATGGAGATGGTAAGGTTATCCCCCAAGTTCCCTAAGTCGGCTGGAGGATCTGTAAAGAGACATGCCAGTGCTGCCCCTACTCCAAGCTCACTGTTGTTTGAGTCATTTTCCATGCTATTTTCAGCTTCAGCAGTTGGTTCAGCCTTTCCCTTCACATCATTTTCTTGCAACTGGAGGTTGAAGAAGATTTTAAAGACGGGGACGTGCTGCTTCACAAAATTCATCCAGGGCTCGGGAAAGCCACAAAATGGGAAATCTTCACCCTCTCGAACAAAGTGGCCATTCAGCTTTCCCCAAATCAGCCTATGAACAAGCTCATAGTGTTTTCTGGCCTGCTTGGCTCTAGCTCTGCCTGCCATCTCTTCTTTTTTCCTGACTCAATCCTCTTTAGTGGGTTCATAACCCAGACCAAAGGTATGCAAATTATGCGGCATATCAGCTAATGTTGTGACACCTTTCCAGCCACTTCTTCCATGCCCCATTCTTGACACGTGTTGTAGTTTATTCATGAAATAGATTGATTGGGTACTGATATATATGCCCTCATCAGTGGCCAAAATGGTTTGCACTGTCCAGGACTCAGCTAGAGTGGACCCTGAGAGGAAAACATCTTTCTCGCCATGAACGATCTCCAGCACTGGTGTAGTTACTTCTGGCGGAGGATGGATGGATGAATTTCCAAAGACGATCACCACTCCCTTCCCCTAAGGGTATTTCAACATTTGGTGGAGGGTAGAGGAGACTACTTTCACTAGATGCAGCCAGGGTCTCCCTAGTAGTAAGTTAAGGGTGGCCGGGACATCCAGGACATGAAATTCAACATCCTATTGAGCTGGGCCCACCTGAACTCTGATTTGTACCATGCCCATAACCTCCTTGCTGGTATTATCATATGCCTGAATTACTTGGGCTATGGGCACGAAGTGTGCTGGTTTAAGAATGATGGCATAAGCTGTGTGAAAATGACAGATGTTGATAGCTAAACCGGTGTTAACCAACACCACCGGTACCCATTTTTCTCTGCACTCAATAGATATATATATAGGGGTTTGTTGTGAGCTAAGCTTTCTAGCAGCAGTTCTTTATCAGAAAAGGTTAGGGTTGGCCCGGCACCACCTGGGAAGACCAATCCCACAAGCTATTCAGGGGTAGAAAAAAATGTCAATGGACAGTTCGGCTTTGTCGATTGCTGATAGTACAGCCTGTCGATGCACCCTAGGGGCCATGAGAAGACCCTAAATTGAGATGTCGGCTTAGATTTTCTTCAGTTACTTCAACACTACTTCTTCCTCCAGCTGCTTCTCTTTCTGTTTCTCAACCTCTCTATCCTTCCCAGATGCCTCAGCTTGATCTAAGTGTGGTGGCTTGAAATACCGCCCATTTCTTGTCATGTGGTCTATCTCTTCAGCGTACCACATGTTGTCTAGAAGGGACTCACCCCAATCCTCATTGGAGTGAGCTAGAAGTAGATCGTCGTCCTCCCACCATACACCTCCGGCAACCGACAAACAATTGTCCGGCTCCATTCTGATCACTCTCACATCACAAGTATGCCTTGTAGGGTGTTGGGCCATTCTAGCTTTATGGTTGTCTTCAACCCCCCCTCTTCAAACTGCTTCAACGCAGCTTCTTATTCTATGTCCACAATACTCACAATGCCTAGTTCTTAAGCTGAATTTTCTACACCGGTGTTCTTTGGTAGTTTCCCCTTTTCATTGGCCATTCCGACCACTGCAGCAGCTCTTGCTCCCTTTTTCTCCAGTTTTTTTTTTTTCTTTCAATTCCTTTCTTCCTGTTCGGTTCATCACTCAACAATCCAGAGTTGTCTATCGACCCATTCAAATTGAACCAGTCAATCTGTACATCTCCTTGATCTTGTTCGCCAAAGAACTGCAGGTTGTCTAAGTCCTCATCTAGCTCTGCCAGATCATCCAAACCTTGGCTTGGGCCATCCTCCCTAACCACATTGACCTCCACTACAGTTGGCAATACCATTTCCGGCTTGGCTTGATCAATTGGCATAATGTAGTAGTTTAGATCATACTCCTCCCCAGACAAGTCCTTAGAGCACTCAGGCAGTGGACTCGTATTTTTCTCTAAGGCCAACCTCCTTTGTACTGCAACTGTCACCACCATAGGCTTAGGTTGAAGTGCGGACGTGTCCATCATGCACAAGTCTGTGTTTTCAGGAATGAACACCGTCGGTTTGGGTAGGTGGGAAAGGGTAATGTATACGCTAGGGTCGTAGGAGAGGGTCAGTGTATGGATTAGGTTTAGATTGTGAGGTGGGGAAACTTGATTGTGGGCCGGGAGAGGGTTGGTGGTTACATTTGGTTTCTGGGGTGGGGTAATCACCTTGTTGTCAA
This sequence comes from Camellia granthamiana, assembly GCA_036172215.1. Lineage (NCBI taxonomy): Eukaryota > Viridiplantae > Streptophyta > Magnoliopsida > Ericales > Theaceae > Camellia > Camellia granthamiana. Next base: position 20,840,705 of record CM069906.1, on the reverse strand, counting down.
TGAAGTCTTGAATCTCATGATGTAGCCTGAAGCATTGGTCGGTGTCAGGACCATGTTGCTGGTGAAATGCACAGTGCTTGGCTGGGTTGTGTTTTGGTAAAAGAGGATCATGTAGTAGGCAAGGCTCTAACGGCTTAAGGTGCCCCTTTTTGATCAACACCCGCATAGCTTAGGATAAAGGCATGTAGAGTGGGGTAAAGGTCCTTTGGGATCCAGCCTGGTTGTTTGAAGTTTGTGGAGTTGTGCTAGCAAAGGGATTGGCGGTCTTGGTTGTGGTGGTGACAATACTCACATCTGACGGCCACGCCGCTGCGCTACCACTGGTGGTTGCATTGGAACTGTGCACAAAAGGCTTCTTGGCCTGCTCTTTCTCACCAGTAATCAGTTCTTGTTTCATGGCGTCTTCAATCTGAACCCCCATCTTATGGAGCTTAGTGAATGTGAACAGAGGTAGGACGATCATCTTCTACAACAAATTCCCGTGCAGATTGCGGACTACCATCCTTATCTGATCTTTCTCTGAAGGTTGTGTAGTCATCATTGAAGCCTTGGCCATCCACCTTGTCACGAATTCTGAGAAGCCCTCCTTTGGCTCTCGGCATGTTGCCTCGAGATCACGAGTTGTGACCTCGATTTGTGTGTTATAGGAGTACTGTGCAACAAAAGCCTCAGCTATTTCCTCCAAACTTGGCTTCACAGAATCCTTGAGCTTTGCATACTAGATAGTCGTTATTCCTGACATAGTCCGGCCAAAGAGTGAGAGCGTTTGCAATCTGGTCATGCCCATCAGCCGCAGAATGTTTGAAAATAGCCAAAGATGAACCATGGGGTCTCCAGAACCATCGAATTGATCGATGTGCGGCATTTTGAACCGGTCTGACAATGTCACTGTAGAGTTGGTATACCCATCTTCTATGTCGGGGATAGAGTTAACACCCTGCGCTCTCTTGAAGAGCTTCTCCAGCTTGTTGACCTTAAGCATGGTCGGGTCAACCCCAGACTCAAATGGAGCCTCGATTTGATACACAGGTGCTTTGGAGGCTTGTGGTGGGATCGGCTCTGCCGGATTGCCCTGATTCTCAACATGGGCAGTGGCTCTGGGTGCTGGAATACCCGTAAGAGGTGCATGAGATGTGTAACGCCCCAAAATAATTCGACTTGGACTACCCACATAACTATTACATCAACTCACTTCCAAAATAGGATATTAACCATAACCTTTTACATAAGATCAATTCTTTTACAAAAAAATAATCTCATGTGCAACTATACATTCATTGATAAACTAGTATGTGAGCCTATAACATGTAAATCATCAAATCAAAACGAATAAGGCCCTCAAGGGCTTACAAGTCCCAAGGCAATTGTCCGGTTACACAAAATGGTCTCTCGGACCCATACACATTAGCCCTTGGCTTTACAAAAATTTACACAAAATATAAGAGCAAAATACTCTTCACAATCACGTCCACACCATCAACTCGGCGGGATCACCACCTTTCTTACGTGCACCAAATCCCATAAGGGTGAGCATAAAGCCCAGTAGAGAATTCTCACAAAGTATATACAGTTATGCATTATCCTCAACATAAAATAAACGTGAGTGCAATGCCATGCCAAAGTTGATAAATGAGGAAAATATTCATTTTCAATGCACTTTCTCAAAATCACCATGTTCTCAATATTAGCTTGTAGTCTCATCAATTTCAAACTTCCAATATTAATTCAATGGGGGCGGTAAATATGACATTGGTAATCCCGAGTACTACCAAATTGTCATTTTTACCAGTGCTAACCGAAAGGCTCGACACCTATCTGCGCGACTTTCGGGTCTTTCACCCTGGACACTCAGGCCAACTTATCAAATTCATCTACACCCCCTATTCGGACTCACTAACGTATTTACCCCATGCACATTTCCATTAGTTCTCATGGTAATATAATCTTTCTCAAGTAAACATGATGAGAATGCAACATTGGTAATAATCTACTTCATGCACATTGATGATATAGACTCAAATGGAAATGAGATTTAATAATTAATATCTCATAACATTTCTCTATTTCCAAAATGTCTTAACAACAATAATAAACAAACACTTTTCCACTTTTACAAATACGTTTCTCATTGCACAAATAATCATGTGTCTTCAACACATCATCACAAGTTCTCAACACCAACCCATCATGACCAAACCTTTCAACATGGCCAACATATCATCTTTCATTTCATTTCCCCATGTGTCAAATATGTTGTTATTATGATAACATTTGGTGGAACTTACTCTAATACATCCTCTTAACACAAGAAAATAAATACTTTCAAAGACATTTTCATTATTTTCTAAAATCCCCAATTTCTAGGGTTTTTGTCAAAACTCAACACTTCTTCACTTCATGATAGAAGCATCATCAAAATCATCCCTTTTAAACAATAAATAAGAAGTCACAAGGATCAACTTAGAAACATTTCAACATTTAAACCCTCATTTGAGAAATCTCATCATCTTTGAACCAAAACCAAAACTCTCAAAACAAATTCAATAGAAACACAAAATCAACATTTAACTTGCAAAACATGTATATATAACTCAAGAATATCCCTACCTCAAGCTTGGAAGAGAAGATGAGCAAAAAGGTTGAAACCCCAAAGTTGTCGAAACCAACTTCTACTTGGATCAAAACGAAGCTCTTGACGAGATCTACAATCTTTCTCAAATGAGTAAGGCAAGAAGATGCTTCCAAGAGAGTAGATCTAAAGACTTTTGAGCAAAAAGTGGTTTTGGAGAGAGAGAGAGAGAGACCCACGGTTTAGAGGGGGAAAAGAGAGAAAGAAAATAAAGAAAAGGGTCAAATGAGGGCCTATTTATAGCACTAGGTAAAATTAGAAATAAGCCCCAAAGTCAACCCAAAATATCAAGTCAAAACCCCCAAAAAGTAGGGTTAAAAATCAGACTAAATCTGAAAAAAAATCTGCAAGGGTCAACCCCTGCAACAGTGGTGTCGACACCAAAGAAGAAAATCTGGGAAAGCTAAGCTTGACTGCACTGCTGGTGTCGACCCTACCCCAGACTGGTGTCCACCCTATGTTCCAGCAATCAACACACAGACAGAAGAGGGTCGACCCTCTCCCAGTTTGGTGTTTACCCTATGTTCTAGCAACCAACACACAGACAGAAGAGGGTCGACCCTCTCCCAGTCTGGTGTCTACCCTATTTTCCAGCAACTCCTCCAGAACTTCACCAACAGGTAAGGGTCGACCTTAGGAAGGCTGGTGTCGACCCTAGAATGGAATTTCTAAGTCTCCAAGGAACTTTTGACAAGAATAAGCGCGAACAACCAAACCCAACAAGTTTAGTTCGGATTATACTCCTTCAAAACCAACCTATAACAACACCAAAGGTTTCCAAAACATAATAATGATTCAAAAACACTTCCTAAAAGTTTTAAAAAGAGTGCAAGTGCTACAAGATGAGAAAGCTACTGCCAGCTGTAGCTGTTGTTATTGCAGCCTATTTATTACCTCTGCCTGACGTGCTGTAACCTTGGCCTAACGAGCAGCATCTTACTGCATGGTCTCAACTGTTTGCTGAAGGTGATGGATTGTAACGCCCTGAAATATTTCAACATGAACTACCCACACTAATGAACATTCACTAATCAATGACAATAATCCCTCCAACATCACATATCTAATAAAAGGATTAAATACAAAAGGTTTGTTTGCGATTCACATTTACAACATAACGAATACATGAATCTATAACATGTGAAGCATCTAATCTCAAAAACAAATAAAATGCCCTTAAGGGCTTACATCTTCCAAGGCGATAGCCTGGTTACACAAAATAGTTTCTCGAACCCATACACATTACCCTTGGCTTTACAAAAAGATCACAACAAAATAAGAGCTATGTACTCTTTACAATTATCCGCGCCCTCAACTTGGCAGGATCACCACGTCTTTGCCTGCACCAAAATCTCATAGGGGTGAGCATAAAGCCCAGTAGAGAATTCTAACAAAGTATATACAGTTATGCAATTCTCAACAAAAATAATGCGTATGCCAATGCTATGCCATGTTCTTTTAAAGAAATTTCATTTCATGCTTTTCTTAAAGATTTCCATTTTTTTTGACAAAAGCTTGCAATCTTAACACATTTCAAAAACTTCCAATTTTAATCAATAGGGGCGGTAAATACGACACTGGTAATCCCTAGGCTGGTGTCTGAAAGTAGACTCTGCGAGTATTATCAAACTGTCATTTTTACCGGGATTAACCGGAAGGCTCGATACCTATCCGCGCGGTTTTCTGGTCTTTCACTATGGACACTCAGGCCAACTTAACAAAATTCATCTACACCCCCTAACCGGATTTACCACCGTATTTACCTCTTTTCACATTTCCATAATTGATATCACAACTTTATTTCCTTTCATAAAATAAATATCTTCAATCAGAATTTACAATGCAAAAATGATAATTGAATGAATATGCAATGCAATGATTTTTCATAACTCAAAACATTCCTCCATTCAAGTACATGACAACAATATTGAATAAATACATTTCTCATCTTCTTTCTTTAATGTTATTTCACAAAATAGTATATATACCTTCAACTCATAGCAATTTCCGCAATCCATGATACCTACCAATTTCCCATTCCTCAATCATGCATTCTCATGTGTTATATAATAACTTCATAAATAAATTTCTCATTTCCCAAGTCTCTACAATAACATCAACAATCACATTTTTCCATTACCTTTTTTCATTACTCTTCTCCAAGATAACCACATGTCATCTACACTTAGCCACAATTTCACCTTTCACAATTCTTAGCAATATAGTCTCATCAATGCAACATGTAATGTTTTTCAAACATTAATTTTCACAATCCATAATGCACAACAACCATCATCTTCCACTTAAATATTTCCAAACATTTAACAATAGTTTTAAAAATAAGTCCTCCACTCTTTTATATCATGAAAATTATCATTTTTTTATATCACATTGTGAAAACCATGCTCATTTACTTATTTAAACACAAGAAAAGAAGAATTTCATAGTTTTCCTCATGTTTTCAAAAACCCCCAAATTTCTAGGGTTCTTTCTCAAAACCCAAAATGCCACCCATTTTCATGTGAAAGCTCATCAAGATCATTTTTCTCATATCATAGGAAAAAGGCTTCAAGGATCTCTTAGAACATTTAAAGTTTAAATCCTCGTTTTAAAAAAAAAAAAAACTCATCATTTTGAAACAAAACTAAAATTTCATAATGGGACCAAGATAAACATAAAACCAACATTAAACCTTGCAAAACATGTATATATAACTAAAGAATGTCCCTATCTCAAGCTTGGAAGAGAAGATGAAAAAAAAGGTTGAAACCCCAAAGTTGTCGAAACTAACTTCTACTTGGATCAAAACGAAGCTCTTGACGAGATCTACAATCTTTCTCAAAGGAGCAAGGCAAGAAGATGCTTCCAAGAGAGTAGATCTAAAGATTTTCAGTGAAAAGTGCTTTTTGAGAAAGAGAGAGAGAGAGTCTCATGCTTTTAGAGTGAGAAAAGAGAAAAAGAAATGAAGAAATGGGTTGAGTGGAAGCCTATTTATAGTACTAGGTCAAAGTAAAATAAAGTCCCAAAGTTAACCCAAAAGATCAAGTCAAAATCCCTAAAAAGTAGAACAAAAAACCATACAGAAATTTGGAAAAAAAAATCTATAGGGGTCGACCCTTGCAACACAGGGGTCGACCCTATGAAGAAAAGCTTATGTTTGACAGCATGCAAATGGTAGACCCTTTCCAGACTGGTGTCTACCCCAATTTCCAGCAAGCAAACTTCAGAAACAAAGGGTAGACCCTTCCCAGACTGGTGTCTACCCCAATTGCAAGCAAGCAAACTTCAGAAGCAAAGGGTAGACCCTTCCCAAACTGGTGTCGACCCTTGTGGCCAACCAAAAGAGAAGATGTCGACACCACCAAGACCGGTGTCGACCCCAGAACAAGGTTTTCAAGTTTCTAAACAACTTTTCAACTCGAACAAGTGTGAATGGACAATCCTAACAAGTTTAAATCAATTTTTCACTCATCCAAAACCAAGATACCACTACTCTAAAGATTCCCAAAACATAATAAATGATTCAAATATACTTCCCAAAAGTTTTAAAAAGGGTGCACGTGCTACATGGATTAAGTCCTCCATGCTAACTAGGGGATATTGTGCCATCGGAATGGGCGAGTGATCTCGTACTGGACTAGATACAGAAGACTGAGCCTGACTAGATGTAGGTGAAGTGAAGGGTGATTGCTGTAGAAATTGAACTAGTGAACTCTGTTTGACCCTCCTCCGTCTAGTAATCGGCCGGAGCAAAATAAACACAGGCTGTCCCCTAACAAGATCTCCAGCTTTGTAAAGCCTTCTGACACGAGTCCAGAGCGCTTGGGAGATATTCGAACTGTTCGAAGCTATGGTGCTATACTACCTAGCAAAAAGAAATAAAGCAAAAAAAAACAAAAATTAGAAACCCCACAGCGCCTCAGCTCAAATGTTAACAACACACATATGTAATCAAAGCTGTAGGACTGCACTCAATATTGAATTCTGTCCCCAAAACTAATACCCAACTTGCAACTGATACGCACGTTCCTGTACAGTTTCACTGTAAAGCACATACAAGTTAACTGAGAACCAAAACACTAGGAAATAGGGTAGGGCTACCTTGTCCTAGTTTCTCTACGAACTAGGGTTCACTATTTAAACAAAGCGGTTTCACACAATCCTGTATTCGGGTAAGCATCATGTCCTAGTTTGGAACAGTCCCTATGACTTTCGATATGTAACTAGGCCAAATGGTCAAAAGGGTACCTCAGGAAGACTACCTAATATACCTCTCACACCTAACACCGAGAAGTGAAAGGAGGATCAAACGGTACAGCGGTAGTCCAGATCCAAGGGTTGTGTTCCCATCATGGCAGAGCCTACGACCGGTCAGCCTTTTGGAAAGCTTTTCAAGCAAGCCTCCGGCAAACCATCTAGGAATAGCAGATGGCAAACACAGTGACTTAAACGCACCAATGTAAATGCAATGCAAAGAAACATATAAGTGTAGATAAAATTTCATATCATGATTTTCAAGTCAAGTTCTCTAAAGTCCCCAACAGAGTCGCCAGAAACTGTAGCTTAACTTTTTCGCGCCCCCTTTCGGAAGTCGAAATAAGCCCTACAGTATCGGACTCCCACGGTTCTGAATCTAATCTCACAAGTGCAATGTAGAATTCATAAACACTAAAGAGTCTAAATCCAGCAAATTTTTCAAAAATCGATTTTGAATAAAAAAAGCCAAAAATGGACTACTTTGCCAAATACAGAGTCGCCATCTAAATATTTTGGGAAAAATTTAGGAAACCCATGACTCGTGCCAAAGGCCACGTGTCCATCATCACCAAGATTGTCTGGGCTCGGGAACTTAGGTATGAGAGGGGAAGGTCATGAATGAATTGAGCACCCCCGCTTGCCCGATCAAAGATCGGCCTCTACTAATCATGATATGAATCTTATTTACATTATATGCTCTTGTACCGGTTTTTTAGGCTAGCATTTACTATGTGATGCGCGCACACACAAGTATAGACTAACTTTGCAAGAATTGGAACATTTGATTCATGTTTGTTTTGAAAATTGTTTCGAAATATGTACCACTTGAAAAGTGATCGCATATGAACATTACTCGAATTATTCCAATTCAAGCAACAAGCCTTCATCCACAGGCATTCAAGCAGTTATAGCACTTAAGCAATTAGCCTCATGGCAAGCATGCTGGACATGGCAACATCAACATTCATGCAATTATCCTAAAGCGAGTAAAGGCTCACCCAGTACTCGAAGCCAAAAAGAAAAATGAGTTAGAAAAAATGCATGATTCCTAACTATGCGACTTGACTAATGCAACACATTTGATATGCAATTTAAATAGGCTCGGCTACTTAACATGGCATATGAAACAATTTAAATAGCATGTAGTCTAAGCATGTATTCAAAGAATGTATTGAAACTAACAATGCAGTTAGAATGATGAACCGAGCCTTGGTGTATGCAATACATATGGATGCAAACATGAAGTATGCTAAACAAAACGTGATGTCCCTAATCTAACCATCATAAGCAGTTAAATAAAAGGGAAAAAGACGTGGGGTTGGAAGACATACACATTATTACATTATGCTCTCACGAAGGAGAGTTCAAATAAACTAAGCTAATTAACTAAAGCTAAGCTAAGTTAAGCTAATTATTACAAAACTTGAAATTAGCTAAACTACTTAACTAATTGTTACAACACTTGAATTAATTAACTATTCTAGTTAACTAACAACGAAATTGAATAACTAGTTAACTAACTAATTAAATAATTACAACACAAGTGCAATTAAAAGAATTAAATAAGCTAAAAAATCCAAATATTAAGCTAACTACTCCGTCTCGGGATGCGTGGGATGTTCATGCGCATGCTCGGTTTCCACCCGAAAATGTCACTGTTTTGCTTCCGGAGAGCCTCTGTTGCACAATAGAACACATTCACCGTTGCCCACTTCCAGAATAACTCTGCTCTGCCAAAGGAACACACTACTGAATTTTGCATCAGTGGCCGGTCGGCCAGTGATGAGGGTTGCCGGCCATCAAAGGTGGTCTGCCGGCTACCTGCTGGCCATGGAAAGTGGCCTGTCGGCCACTGCTACCCAGTTCTCCTTGCTGTAATAATGGACAAACAGAGCATATATAGGGTATTTCAAGGGTTTGTTTGCATAACTCACCCTTCTTTTTCATGAATAAATCAAATGAGTATCAAGTTCGGTTCACAAACCATCAATGGATGCAATTTCATTGCATGATGGCTTATGAAACCAAGTGTGCAAGTTCAATAAATGTAATCCAAGACACAAACCTCCTCCTTTTCATGAATGATTAAGGGAAGTGCTGACCTTGGAACCTTGAATCATTTCATCACTAATGAGTATGAAATGGTTCAAGATTCCATGTGTTCAATTAACATCCGATTGAATACAACCAAATTATTATCTTGCGTACTTTTAATTCCAAGTTTAATTACTCCATTTTAAATTACCATCCATCCTTTAATCAATTAAGTCCAAAGGGTGAGTTTAAGTCCTCTAATGGAAAGAAGGCTCAAACCAAAAGTTATTTTAGAAATGAAAGAGACATCATACCATTGGTAATGAACCCCCTAAGAGATTAAACCATTAAGCATGACACCTCAATCTCATGCTTTAAACAAACAAGTAGTTTGAACCACTTTCAAAGCAAAACAAAACCAAGAAATGAGGGAGGTTGCAGAGATTATTAGTACTAAAAATGAGTGAGAAAAGCATAAATAAATGCTATCAACTCAAACAAGATGGTGTCTAAGGCCTAGAACACCAAACTCATGAGGACTATTACACTACAAGCATGTAAAACAAAGCTCAAATGAAACCAACAGCCCAAAACAGTACTAAAATAGTCTAAAATAAGTCCTAAAACATGTTGAAATTAATACAAAAATAGCTACATTAATATGCTAAAACATGGCACAAACTAAGCTAGCAAGCAAGACACAAAGAGAGGAGACTAACCCCTCCAAATTTGGACTTCAAAACATGATTTTAGCCACTGAAAAATCTCTGAAAATCAGTTTTTAAAAGCTCAGAAAAAGATAGTAAAAGGGTGGGAAACACAAGGGCTAAGGCCTCCAAAACAAGGTATAAAGAAGGGTAAACCACCCCTTAACCTTTAATGACCTTAGGACCCAAGTTTCAGCCCAAAAATATAGAAGTTTTACAGACCAAAAACACTTGAAAAACAACAAGAAAAATAATAGATAAAGCAAGTAAAGAGGCAAAGCCTTATACCTTTTGAAGAGAAGAAGCAATTCAAGCAATAAAACCAAGACAAACATATCCTCTAGAGCTCAAACCAAGCTCAAAGACACCTCAGCTCAAAGATGAGAAGGTTTGGTTAAGGGTGTATAGGCAAAGGTTAAGGAATTGTAAGCAAAAGTGTAGAGATTTGGTAGAGAGAGAGAATTGTAGAGAGAGAGAGAGAGAGGAAAATTTTTGATCTCAAAAATTTCTAACCGTAAAACATGAGAGAGGAGCCTCCTATATATAGAAAACATGAATTTCCCTCAATCATATCCAGCCCTACACGTCGGTGCAGATGCGTACATCAGTGTAAACAGTTGGCACACCTGTCACAAAATATCTGCAAAAGAAACTGGTGGCCTACTGGCCGGCCATCACTGGTGGCCATCAAGCCACATCAGTGGCCGACAGCCTCAAAAGGTGGTCGGTAGGCCACTAGAAGCTGCAGGCTTGAAGAACCAAGGCTTGGTCCAAGAATGAGGCAACAAGGGTGTAGGGTTTGAAAGGTTCAAAGTTGTGTTATTCCGCTGAGGACTTTGAGCACTTGGCGAGCAAATAAACTCATCATCGGGTGTGCATGTGATGGTGTAAAAGTCGTAAGGCCCGTCAAAAATGGAGTGTCTACAGGGAGGTATGTGTAATTTACCCAAAAGGTGTCCCTTCCTATCCATTGGGTGCTAATTCAGATCATCATTGGGAAAATATTATGAAATCATTGATAGGCTTTTGTTATAAAGTCCATTTTGATGGGAACGAAATGTTGGAGAGATAAAGATTAACATGATACAATGGCCCTGTTTGGTACAGCTTAATTTCAGCTTTCAGCTTAATTTAAGCTATTTTGATGTGTTTGGTTTAGCTTAACAATACAGCTTATAGCTTTTAGTAAGTCAGAAATCAACTTATTCTATGAGTGGGGCAGGAGAAACTTAATTTATAAGTTAGAAATCAGCTTATGTTCATAGTTATAAGCTGTTAAGGTATAAGCTATAAGTACTTTCCCACAGCTCTACCAAACAGGGCCAATACTGATGAGATTAATTGCAAAGGTGTAGTACATGACAAACCTAGGTGGCTAAACCTACTAATGATGAGATTAATTACATGTGACCTATTTGCATAAAAGGCTGATTAGCTATTTTAGCCATATAAATTGTATTCTATGCATGGAGACTGAGAGTGATTTTCTATTTTTGCATTGTAAACAGATTTTGAAATAATAGATGTTGGTCTTAGTTATAAGTTTTGGGACATTGCAATTTACGAGCAGGTTATTTGAACAGTGGTTAGTGATGTCATGGGGGAGTCTTGGTTTGGTTTTACATACTTGGAGAGAGGGATAATCAAACCTACTGTTTGGCATTCTAATTCATAAATTTCAAGGTCCAAGTGAATTTTGACACTCAAATTTAGCATCAATTGAATTATTGTAAATTAAATAGTTAGTGATTGGCTTTCTTAACAGTTTTATCCTTTCTACAGAACATACTCACATTTGCTCCCTAGCTAGTTTGAGAGTAACAACACCACATAAGAATTATTAAACATTTGTCAATATCCATTATTTCTTGTTTCAATTATGCCTGTGTAGTGTTTTTGTACATTATCCACAATAAGAGTACAAAGTCAATTTTGAGTTATCTTTTAATATAGCTTTTAATTTGTGATTCTAAAATTGAAATCATCTGAGATGGTAGCTTGGGACTCTTCATGAAAAGCTATTTATTGAGTGGGATGGTAATAGTATATTTCTTATCATTTTCAAACATTTAATAGAAATTATATCTTCAGTATTTACTGTTATCATGTCCTGCAAGCTTGGTCTAAGATCTTTGTTCTATTTAGGTCTTGCAAGTCAGTGTTGATTTGAAGGCTTGGGAGCTCTCTGCAAGATTTTGAATGCCATTTTAGCGAAGCCCTTGAGAAGAAAATGTGATGAGTTGTTTTTCTTTGTAGGTAGATCAGAAATGGTACTTTAGAAATCTATCTATCAATTTATGATATACAATCTAGATACAGTGCACTAATGAATCACTAATATCATTTTCATACTGCGATCAATTGCTTGTGCAATTTAGCTCAAGTTGCAGTTGAAACTGTTTTGATTATGTCAATGGAAAACTTGGCAATTTTTGCAAAATCCATGGTTCTTTGATAGCAATGATTTTCTATTTAAGCTAGTAGTTTTAGAGTAATTGCTAATCTCACTCCTTTTTATGGCATATGTTTCTCTTTTATTTTTTAATGATATATAGAATAATAATAAAATCATGTATTTTATTAATTATCTGAAATGCCCTTTCAATTTTTTACAATTTTTTTTAAGAGAAACAATTTTATTATTGATGCAAAAGTTATTTATGAGTAATGTTACAAAATCAAAAAGGAAAAAAAATTATCAAACTTTTAGAGACCACTTCTATTTTTCTGTAAAACTAAAATTTTTAGAGACCAATTTGAATTGTCTCAAAAACTAAATTTTTTGCCGTAAGGTTGTACTAGACTTTTAGAGACAAATTTTGGTTGTCTCAAAATCAAAAAGTTTTTGCAATCACATATTTTTGTCTCTAAAAGTCTATTTATAGTGACAAATGCAAAATTTTGTCTCTAAAAGTCAATTTTCACTTTTCTGAGCGGACCATTTGGGACAAACCTGGTGACGAAAAAAATTAGTTGGCTAAAATTTTTCTCATCAAATATTACACTTTTAGGGACTAAATAAATTTGTACCTAAAAAGCTAATTTTTTTTAATGTGAATAGATAATTATAGTTATGTCCTAAATGGTGTGATATAAATGTTATAAATTTTTGTGATAAGAAATGTTACAAATTATATTAATATAAAAAAGTTACTACAACATTTTGTTTAAGGGTGCAAAACTTTTTATTTCCTATTGCATTTTGACCAATTGACTTTCATCAGCATTTATGGAGTCAAGTCCTTCTTGATGCATTAGGATCCTCTAGAGTAGAAACCCTACAGTGATCTCCTAAAGTGGAAGATCCAATGGCTGAAAATAAAACTCACCAAAACGACGTCGTTTTGGTGAGTAAGTTGAAAAAAAAACAAAAAAAAAAAAAAACAAACAAACAAACACAAAAACAAAGAGAGAGAGAGACAAGAAGAGAGAGAGAAGAGGATCACAAACTCTGCCATGGCTAGGTTTTCAAATTTCTGAGTTTTACTTCCTTCACCCCTTCATCTTCCCTCTCCTCTTCGCCGCCCCGCCGCCACTGGACACCGCCGATTCATTTTGGCTACAACTCTTGCCTCTAATACTGTCAATATCTCATCTGGATGATAGCTACAATATATATGAGAGTTTTCCTTCCGGGGTGGATTACAGATGATGATGACTGCGTTTTTGCTAAGGAAGAAGCAAAACTTAGCCTTTTAGATAAATATGAAGATTCGAAAAACAATTTCAAAATATTCAAGACAATGCCTTCCTTTGATGATATTGTCTCCTTGTTAAGAAGCAAGTAATGGAGTCAAATAAATATCTATATGATCTTTGCGGTATTGCTCTGTATAATTAAGGTTCAGGCTCTGCTTGTTTGTTTCTTGGGAAATCTGAGATTAATCTTACATGTCTATGTCTTTTGTTCTTTATTGTTTTGATTTTGTAGCTTTGGTGTTTGTTATTTATCCTCACAAAGAATCATTCCCAGATCAAAGCAAAACTCTCTCTCTATTTATATAAATCAAAACAAATAAATGTACAAACAATTTTATCAACAAAAATAAATTAAAATCACAGAAGTGGGTTTAATGTGGGTGTAATCAGAGAAGAAGAATTGCTTTGTAGGATTGCTTTGTAGTTTTTAGCGAAGAAGGAGGGGATTTGAATCATCATCAAGTGCAGAAATTATAAAAAAAATAAATACTTTTGTCAAATCCTTATATGACCACTCATCAAGTGCTCGCCGGTGAACAACATAGGTGACGATCACCGAAGAGAGAATGAAGAAGATGAAAGGGAAGATGAAAGGGTGAGGAAAGAAAAACTCAGAAATTTGAAAACCTAGCCATGGTAGAATTTGGGGATCTTCTTCTCTCTCTCTTTGTTTTTTGTTTTTTTTTTCAACTTACTCACCAAAACGACGTCGTTTTGGTGATTTTTATTGTCAACTGTTGGATCTTCCACTCTAGGAGATCACTGTAGGGTTTCTACTCTAGAGGATCCTGACGCCTTCTTGACGAGTGAAACACATTTTGGTTAAACTTATGGTTGTTAAAATCAAAATCCTAAGCAAGATCATTGTGAGAGACTCATGGATTGGATTGTAAAATTATATCAAGAATTGTAAGATTTTATTTTCAATTTAAAATAAAATAAAATTTTTGTTAATAAAGATAATCTATGTTAAATAATTTTAAAATCACTAAAGAAAAATATATAATAAATGGGATAATTCTTGATAAATCCATATTCGCACTCTATAAGTCATTAAGGACAAGGGTTGTAATATTGGGGACATAAGGACATTTGTTGGTGAAAAGTCCATGTCCTAAGGGTTTCAAAAATTTAGTTTCATAAATACTATCTATCTGCATAAATTTTATCTATCTCTTCAAATTTTTAACATATTTGTTCAATTTTTTAACCTATTTATCCAAATTATTTTTATAGCTATCTGTCCAAATTAATCAATCTGTACAAATTATTTTTTAACCTTCAATTTTCAACATACTTGTAATCTATCTATCCAAATTGTTTTAATATTTTTAATCTATCTGTTGAAATATTTTTAATGTATGTGTCCTAATTGTTTTTTAGTTGTCCAAATTGAATCTATTTGATTAAATTTTTATTTTATCTATTTGATTTTTTTAACCTATCTATCCAATTTTTTTTTTAAAACTTATCTATTCAAATTTTATTTGTATCTGTTCAATTTTTTAAACTTATCAATCCAAATCATTTTAACATATATGTTCAATTATATATTTTATCTATTGAAACTAGGGCCGTACACGAGTCGAGTCGGTTTGCGTTTGCTATACAACCATTAATCGAACCGACATCTTCGGATGAGAAGAAAAAACATCCGATTCTGACCAAGTATTGTTCGAAATCACAGAGTATTGGGCCACTATTTTCACGGTCAAATTCGGTCGATGCACAATGAAGATGACACATACAAACGAGAGAGAGAATCTAAGGGTCGATTGGTTAGGGGGTTGGTAGTGTTACGTATAGCCCTCATTGATATACTCGAGGGAGATCTGAGAGGAGAATAGGAGGTAGGCAGATCTAAGAGAAGAGTGACAAAGATTTGATAAGGTCAAATGGTGAAAGGAAATACCAGAAAAAGATGAATAGTGACGCGGTAAAGCAACCGTTGTAGCATCGGCAATAGCGATCTCTGTTGATTTAGTAGATATAGATAAACAAATTAAAAATACAATGAGATATATAGAGAGTGTCTGCATCTCACAAAAGAGAGGAAATTGATGAAAATAAATGAACGAAATGAGAAAAAGAGAGAGAGTGAGAAGACAAAAAAGAATATAAAAATAAAATAAAAATGAATAGACTTAAAGCTAGCTCTCTGACCAAGAGAGGCTAGCTCTCTCACCAAGAAGTCTTAAGTCTCATAAAAATAAATAAAAAAGGATTACCAAGCGGAGTCTTAAGGCTCCGTTTGGTAAGCCTCTCAAATTATAATTCTCATCAAGAGAATTAAAATAATTCTAGCTCATCAAGCCTCTCCATCTGGCTAGAGTAAGCCTTTCATCAAGCCTATTTTAAGTAAGCCTCTTTTGAATAGCCTCTCTTGGTCAGAGAGTAAGCCTCTCTTGATTATTTTAAGTCTCTTAAGTCTCAAATCATAATTCTACACTTATTTATCAAAACTCAATTCAAAACATAATCATTACTTTTCAAAACTCATAACTAAACACATAATTCAAAACTCTTTTCAAAACTCAATTCAAATCAATATTTTAATTTTGTTAAGATTTTAAATATTTTAATATTTAAATATGTTACGATTTTTTTAATTTTTAATTTTTTGAATATTTTAATTTTTAAATATTACGATTTTAATTTTTTAAATTTTAAAATATTTTATAAAAATAAATTCAAACTCTATTTTATAAAAATATTTTTAAATATTTTAATTTTTTTGTTATGTATTTAGTTACGATTTGAGTTAAGAATTGTGAAAGTAGTATGGAATTTCGAGTTATGTGTTTAGTTATGAGTTTTAAAAATAATTTTTTAATTGAGTTTTGTTTTATATGTTTGGTTACGATTTGAGTGTAGAGTTGTGAAAGTAGTATGGAGTTTCGAGTTATGTGTTTGGTTATGAGTTTTAAAAATAATTTTTTAATTGAGTTTTGTTTTATGTGTTTAGTTACGATTTGAGTGTAGAGTTGTTTTTAAATTTAAAATATTAAAATTTAAAATTATTTAAATTTTTTTAATATTTATTTTAATTTTTTACTTATTAAATTTTTTAGATTATTTAAATTATTTAAATATTTAGGATTTAAATTTTTTGAATATTTTTTTTGAAAAAAAATTATTTCCTTTGTAGTATTTTCAATTAAAAAATTGATTAATGTTATTTTCTGTTGATAATAAATTTTTTTAATTGAATTTTAAAAAGAGTTTGGTTATGAGTGTTGATCAGAATCTTTAATAGTGTGAAAGTAGTGTGTTTTGTTATGAGTTCTAACAATTTGAATTAAGTTTTGAAAACTCTTTTTAAAACTCATAACCAAACAAATTTTCTTACTTCACATGTCAAATCAAACTTTGAAAACTTAATTTCACACTTAATTCAAAACTCTATTAAAAAAACATAACCAAATAAATTTTCTACACTCAAATCATAATTTCAAAACATACAAACTCAAAATACAACTCATATTCTCAAATCATAAATAGAAAGTCTTACTAAATGGAGTCGTAGGCTCCGTTTGGTTGTGTTTTGAAAACATAATTCTACACCTACATTTGAATATCATGTTTGGTAGGAGTTTTGGAATCAATTTTCCAAAACTCTGCAGAGAACTTTGTCTCAGGCGCGCTTCTCGAATTTATTTTTTTTTTTTACAAATTTTGCCTAACCGGTCGTCCGGCCGGTTGACCGGAATAGTGAATTTTTTTTTTTTTTGATATGTTAATTTTTATATAATCGAAAAAAATATTTTTTGAATTTAAAAAAAAAAATTATGTGCTTTAAAATAATTTTGAGTTGTATGTTTGATTATGAGTTATAAATTTTTATATCAAATATCAAATGTCACATCAACAATTCCTCACTCAAATCAAAACTCTTTTTAAAACTATTTTCAAAACTCTTTACCAAATAAATTTTTCACACTTAAATCATAATTCCAAACCTCACAAACTCAAAATACAACTCTTACTCTCAAATCATAATTACAAAACTCTACCAAATGCAACCAAAGTGTTATCTCTAGGGAGTGTAATTAATGTGATGAAGAGATACAAGTCAGGTATTATAATAGGAGAGAGCAAATGTGTCAGTGTGTATAGAGAGAGTTGGTGAACAAATTTCTAGACTTGAGATAAGGATAGCAATCGATCTGTAGAAAGTAATATAAAAAGTTACCAGCACTTGGAGGTAATATATATATACCTGTATATTATGTTGGTTGAGTTGGCTTTTTTCAGCTTTCTTTCAAACAAATCCAATGCCGACCGCCAATCCATAAAAATTAAAGAGTACAAACCACAGTCGACCCCAGCATCATTTGAAACCGTCCGTTCAGTCTCGGTTCGAGTCGATCCGGGTAGGTTGATTGGATTAGATGGGTTTCTGAACAACCCTAATTGAAACAACAATTCAACAAAGCAATATCTTCATTTTTCTATTTGTTGAAACAAGGTCTATCCAGAAAATGTGTTTATTTTTTTATTTGTTGAACTAAAGTCTACCCAGAAACAGGGACATTTTTTTTATCTATTGAAACAATTCCACTCACTCACTCACTTACTCACACACACTCTCTCTCTCTCTCTCTCTCTCTCTCTCTCTCTCTCTCTCTCTCGCTCATGTTGGCGGTAGAAAAGAAACAATGGATTTAAATGAGAAGAACATGATGATAATTAATAATGGAGGAGGAGGAGATAAGAAGATGAAGAAGATAATAAGAAGATGAAGAAGTTTTTTGGCGCTTATAAGAAGCTTTCATGGAGCTCGAGATCGCAGAAGAAATGAATTGAAAGAAATGGAGATCGAGAAGAACAAGAACATGATGAAAATTAAGATAAAGATGATGATGATAAAGAAGAAAGAAGAAGGAGAAGGCAAAAACAGAGCATGATGAAGGGGTGAAAATTGAGTTGGGTTTCATCGTTTGAATGGGAAGATTTCTCCGAAGAATAGGTTGAGTTGAAAAATGAACCTTTCTTCTTCCCTGGTCCTTGGAACAAGAACCATGAGAAATCCAAGAATGATCAAAAAGAAGATAATGAAATTGGCTTCGATCTTAAACTCAGACTCTAGTTTAAGGGCTAATTGAATCTATACAAGATGTTCCGATTCCTGGACATAATTTTTATCCAAAACACTAAAATTTAAAACTGATGTAGGATAAGATTTTTAAGAATTTTTATATTTTAAGATTTAATATTTTTAGTATATTATTTTATTAGGATTCTTCTAATTTAGTATAAATATTTTAGAATTATTAGATTTCTTAATTTTATTATTTTAGAATTAGATT
The DNA here is from genome assembly GCA_036172215.1 of Camellia granthamiana. Classification (NCBI taxonomy): domain Eukaryota; kingdom Viridiplantae; phylum Streptophyta; class Magnoliopsida; order Ericales; family Theaceae; genus Camellia; species Camellia granthamiana. The sequence goes on along the minus strand of CM069906.1, from coordinate 20,822,070 downwards.
TTGACTAGGATTTTAAATAATTTAGAATTTTAGTTTCTTATTCTCTTAGGTTTCATAGTTTGTGTTGATTTAAGTTTCTAGTTTATTTTAGAATTACTTTTCCTACAAGTATTAGGTATAGTTTATTATAAATAGCTTTGTAAGTCTTGTAACGCCCTCAAAATAATACATATAAACCCAACCTTCACGACATCCATAGACATAAGAGAATAAAACATATTTCTATTTATCAGAGTATTCATCAGAAAAGTATTACATGTTGACAACAAAAGTAAATGCCCTAAGGGCTTACAATTTTCCAAGCCAACACTTGGTTATAAAAATGGAGAGTTCTAACTCTAAACATATTAAGCCCTTGGCTTGAATTTACATGTAATACACAAAATAATCACAAAAGTAAGCCTTCAGTTTCTACAACCTTCCAAGCTACATTCTTGGAGGCGACATATCACCTGCACCTGAAAATGATGTCCCATATAGGATGAGCCAACGCCCAGTAGAGATATGCTAAACATAATATGAACAATAACTAAAACATTAGCTTTTGACAAATGTTTTACTCACATAAACAGACATACATCTCTTTCATAGCCAAATCATATTCACAGATATAAATATATATACTTATCCTTTTTCCGTTTCATTATCCAAACCGATTCATAGATATGATTTTCAATTCATACAGGCAGTTCATAACGAGGCTGCAACTCACATCAGTAACATTTCCATACTTCAATTCAAAATGAGATTATAACTCATATCAATAGTACTTGAACACTTCAATTCATCTACGTTATGCAAACGCAATCAAGCTTTCGGGACTTTCACCCTGGACACTCCGGCCAACTTAATTATCATTGGAGTTCATCCCCTATCTCCTCCCAAATAGGTTTGAGAGTACATCTCATATCTCCTCCCGAACCATGGAGTATATCCCCTATCTCCTCCTAAACAACATACATATACAATGTATTTAAACACTTATCATATACAATGATCAAGCAAACACATATTCAATGCGTTATTCCATCCGTCATATTCAATGACATACTCAATTGATTAGTTTTAATTCACCTAATCATCATGCAGTGTCTACAACAATCAAGACTATCCTCCACTGATAGCCCAAAACAATTATTTCTAAACAGATAATAAATTATCAAACAGATAAATTACCTACAATTTCAAAGGTGAGTGATTAGTCAATCCAACTCCACCATTCCATCTCATAACTTCCCAATCTCATTATTTCCAAACCAATTTCATACTTCCATAATAAATTTCATTTATTACACAAATAACCCAATTAAACCCAACTAAGGCATTTTCCCTTTTTATTTCAACATTGACTCAAGGGTCTAAATATCATCAATAAACATCAATTACCACCCTTGAAGACCCAAATACACATGTATGGTTCAAAGGAACAAAACCCCTCTTTATACATTTTAAGTTTTGAAACCTTAACATCCAAAATCTCCCAACTTCAACATTAAATCAAAATGACTACATGTTTATGTCAAAGACCATAAATATGAGTAGTTATCCCTACCTCAAGTGAAGAGACCTGAAGGAGATGATGAACAAACTCGAAGGTGCTCCAAATTCACAACTTTTCGGATCAAAATGGAGGTCTTGAAAAGCTCTAACACTTTAATGAAGGCACAAGGGTTGGGGTCTCACTAAACCAAGATGAAAATGTAGAGAGAGAGAGTTCTAGAGAGAGGAGCTCTCAAAATAAGGTTTTGGAAAGCTAGAGAGAGAGAATGGCCCGAAAAAGTGATTCAAATTGCTACAACTCGGACTGATATATAACACAGTCCGCTCGAGCGTGGAATGCCCCGCTCGAGCGTCAAACACAGACCCCCGCTCGAGCGTGAAAAGCGACGCTCGAGCGTCGAATGCACACTTCTAGAAGTTCTGCAGACGAAGGTCCCCGCTCAAGCGTGAAAGTGGACGCTCGAGCTGTCATGACCCGAACCCGCCCCCGTGGGTTAAGGACATAACCGGCCAGTAATCATGCGATTACCTACGGCCTCAAACCAAAACAAATGTATTTTAACAGAGTTAATGGGGGCCAAACGGAAGCAGTTCAAAAACTTTGTTCATAGAGCTGTGCTTACATGGCACATCCAACAACCAACATATAGCCATTAATAACTCACAACAGAAATGCAGTGGCATAAGTTCTATACAAACAGGATCATCCAAAAGCTAAGTCAACCCATGAAAACTATATACAAATATATACAAAGACTTCGCCAACAGGACAAAAATAAGATAGTACGACAAAAAGGTAAAGACGAGTCTCGTGCGTGAGACACAAGGGCTGACTCTCCAAAACTCGGTTGTTCCACACAAACTTCACTGAGGCTGGGTCTGGACCTCTCTTGGCTCACCTACAAACACATGAATGAGCATGAACGATAGCCCAGTGAATAATATCAAATACAAAAGTTATACAAGCGATATGTAGAACAACATACTCCAAACGGCCTTGGGCCCAATTCATATTTTTATCTAGCATTTATATACACAATTTAAGTCGAGTAACTACAATTCCAAACAAACTGGCCTTTGGCCCATTCATTCTTTCATTTGCGTCAGAACGACCTTTGGCCCATTCAGACAACAAACTGGCCTTTAGCCCATTCATTCATTCGTGTCAAACGGCCTCCGGGCCATCCATTCATGTCAAAACGGCCTCTGTCCTATTCATTCTTGTCAAAACGGCCTTTGGCCCATTCATTCATGTCAAAACGGCCTCTGGCCCATTTATTCATGTCAAAACAGCCTTCGCCCCATTCATTCTTGTCAAAACATTTGTCCGTAATTCGAACTAGCAAACTCATAAGGCTTATAAGGAAATAAGCAATTGGACGAATGACAAGTTTCAAATATCGATATTACTCACAGTGATCGGTTGGTTCGTTTGCCCTGGAGCTTGACCCAACACAGTCCATGAACACAAAAGGGTCACCAACAATTCAATCTGTTTTTAAATTCACATATTCCTGTTTAGGCTTCATTCATATCTCATTAACTCAATTACAATGCTCAATGCATGCCTAAGAGTACTTACAAGTGAAAGAGAACGGAAAACGAAACATAGAACGAGCATACAAAATTTCAAAAAACAGGGTCCCCCGCTCGAGCGGACCCAATTGGTCTGCAAAAGTACTGGTTGCATCAAATTCACGCTCGAGCGTGAACTCGGGCGCTCGAGCGGAAGGTCTGTCTACATAGCTCTCCGCTCGAGCGTGGACTTCCCCGCTCGAGCGGACCCATGCCTGCAAAAAAATACTGGGAGCACGAAATTCACGCTCGAGCTGCGGTTTTCCCGCTCGAGCGGACATCAAAATTCTGGGTTTTTCAGAATGGTTCCTCGAGTTCAAATTCGACATTCCAACCCCATTCCTTGCATATTATGGCTCCAATTTCACATATACTTGTACTAATATGGTACCAATCACTAAAACACATCAACATGGAGCTCAATTTCACAATTTAATCACATGCATGACTCAATTTAACTCAAACTCAACACCAACATGCTCAAATTCAAACATTCAAGCCCTACACCCCATGATTTGTACATGCATGTGGGAGGTGTTTATCATTCACAACTTAATTGGTGAAGAGGTGATCAAAACATGAGCTTCAATTAAAATTGCACATGGATTATACATTTTTATGCTCAAACATGCAATTTCAAAGTACTTTCTTATATGCATGTGCATATAGACTACCAAATCAACAAAACCAATTTGATTTCATCATGATTAATTCATTTTATGTTCCTTATCAACATTCAACTTGAATTCACAAGATTACAAACTAAGATGCACAAATTCACTCACCTAGGAGCCTTAATCTTCCTAATTTATGATCAAATCTTGAGTTAGACTTCAAATTTCCAAGCCTCAAGACCAAAATTACACAATCCTTCTCTCTCTCTCTCTCTCTCTCTCTCTCTCTATAGTTGGCCCTCTCTTCAATTTTGAGTCCAAGATCAGCCAAAATGCAGCTAAAGGAGAAGAATTGAGGCGTAGTGCCTTTTTACAACAAGCTCCACCAATTTCATTATAATAATAAAAACAATTGGGCATTAAATCATCAATTTAATCAATTTAATCCGACCCGAATCAATTTTTAATTAAATTTCACCGTAAGCTCTAAAAATTACGCTGATCACAATGGCGTAATCGATTTTGGTTTCGGTGGCCGATAGGGCCTTCAATTTAAATTCTAAAGCAGATTATCAAACATATATTTCTACGGTAAACAAATAGAAATTCAAAACCACATATTTTCACATAATGGCACACAAAAACGTATTAAACACATAATCATGCTCATATTAAAGACCAATTAACATAATACAGAACAGGGGTATTACACGAGCATCTGATGACCTGCAGGTAAAAAATAATGAAGACTGAATAATCCCCGCTCGAGCGTCAAACTTCCTGCTCGAGCGGTGGAACAAAAGCGAAGGGGCCCGCTCGAGCGTCAATAGCCCCGCTCGAGCGTGGAGGCCAAAATCTGGGCATCAACTCTATGTTCCTAAACACAACCAACCTGTTTCAAACCTGCCCAACACATCCCAAAACTCAAATGCAAAGAATCAAAGAACGGAAATATAACATAGACAACAACAACACTTAACTACGGACCGAGTCCGGAATACAATAGACAATGGAAGGAAAACCGGGATCGCTATAACCTCCCCCCCCTTAAAGAATTTCGTCCCCGAAATTAGATAAATAAGTTTCAAAAACATGATTTCTCAATTCTCAACAATATTACAATTCAATATTTACTATCCTGACCCATTACTGGTCATTCCATCTCATTTTAAGAGGCAACTTTCAATATAACCTTCAATCATGCATTATCAACATGCATACCTTTGGAACCAACCAATCTCAACACAAGTATTCTACAATTTAATAACATATTCAATGTTAACAATATATTTGCATTTCCACAACACATTTTACATATACAATGTTAAATTAAGCTTCCATTCTCAAGGCATATTCATTAATACTTCCATAAATCAAAACATCCACAATGTTTTACAACTCAAAACATACACAATGTTTTTAGATTTCATTAAGGCATAAAATTTCCAATACATAGTTAAAAATTAACAAACAAGTCCGGATATTTCGCACGGACCTCCAACTCACGTTTCCAAGTGGCTTCTTCTACTCCGTGATGCTTCCACAAAACCTTCACCAAGGGTATCGTCTTGCCTGGCAAGACTTAGTCCTGCCTATCCACGACCCGCATCGGTCTCTCCTCATACGAGGCATCCTCATCTACCTCTAAGGCGGTCTAATCCAATACATGTGACAAATCCGGCTCGTACTTCCAAAGCATACTAACATGAAACATGTCATGCACCCCGGACAACTGCGGCAGTAATGCTAAACGGTAGGCAACCTCTCCAATCCGCTCAAGGATCTCAAAAGGGCCAATAAACCAAGGGGACAACTTCCCACTCTTCCCAAACCTCATCAAACCCCGCCTAGGTGATATTTTCAGAAAGACGTGATCACCCGCCTCAAACGACAAAGGCCTCCGCCTACGGTCGGCATAACTCTTTTGGCGACTCTGGGCTGTGACAAGCCTTTTACGGATAAGTTCAACTTTCTCCATCATTTCCCAAACCAACTTCGGCCCAACAAAGGTGCATCACCCACCTCGGCCTAACACACTGGAGACCTACACGGTCGACCATATAAGGCCTCAAATAGTGTCATGCCAATGCTTGATTGGAAACTGTTATTATAGGCAAACTCCACTAAGGGCAAGTGCCTCTCCCACGACCCACTGAAGTCAAGGACACAGCCTCGAAGCATATCCTCAAGGATCTAAATTGTACGCTCGGAACTGCCCATCAGTCTGAGGATGATAAGCCGTACTGAAGGTCAATCTAGTGCCCAAGGCATTCTGGAAACTCTGCCACAACCTAGCAGTAAAACGTGGATCTTTATCTGAGACGATCGACACTGGGGACCCCGTGCAACCTCACAATGTCCCGAATATACAAATCAGCAAGATGATCTACCGAATCTCTCACGCACATAGGAATGAAATGCGCCGACTTAGTCAACTAGTCAATTACCACCAAAATAGCATCACTACCCCGTTGAGTCCTCAGAAGACCTACAACGAAGTCCATAGTGACATGCTCCCACTTCTACTCGGCTATAGGCAAAGGTTGCAACAAACCCACTGGCCTCTGATGCTCGGCCTTCACTTGCTGACAAGTAAGGCACTTATATACAAAAACTGCTACATTCTTCTTCATCACTCTCCACCAAAACTGGCGGCTCAAATCACAATACATCTTAGTGCCTCCCGGATGCACCGCAAGGCATGAATGGTGAAACTCTCGGAGTACTTCCTCTCGGCAAGACTCTGGCACAAACAGACGGTCTCGGTACCTCACACTCAGGTCGGGATACACGGTCAAACCCTTCTCAACCTTCCCACTTGAGATCTTCTCCGGAGGGATTCTACCTCAAAGTCACTTCTCTGTGCCTCTGACACTCGACTCACAAGTGTAGGCTGCGCAACTACAGAAAACAAGGTCGTAGACTCAACAGATTCGCCCAGAAGCAAATCAAACTCACCAAGTGCACCCAACATTTCCCACTCCCGAATGGCTATACAAGCTACATCACTAATGGGTTTTCTACTAAGGGCATCGACCACAACATTGGCCTTCCCTAGGTGATAGTGTAACTCAAAATCGTAATCCTCAATGAACTCCATCCATCTCCTCTGCCTCAAATTCAAGTCTTTATGTGTAAACAGATACTTCAGACTCTTATGATCCGAGAACACCTCGAACCTCTCACCATACAGGTAGTGCCTCCAAATCTTCAAGGCAAAAATCACAGCTGCTAACTCTAGGTCATGTGTAGGGTAATTTCTCTCATGTGTTTTGAACTGTCGCGAGCCATAGGCTACCACTCTTCCATCCTGCATCAACACACAACCCAAACCCTCTCGTGAGGGATCATAATACACTGCATAACTCAAACCCCTCTCCGAAATAGTCAAAACTGGAGCGGTGGTAAGTCTAACTTTAAGCTCTTGGAACGACTTTTCACAAGTCTCACTCCATACAAACTTGATCCCTTTCCGTGTCAATCTAGTCCAATGGCGAAGCTAGCCTGGAGAAATCTTTTACGAACCAACGATAATAACCGGCCGATCCCAAAAAACTACGGATCTCAAAAACACTCTTAGGCTGTGCCTAATCTTGCACTGCCTCTACCTTGGATGTATCTACAGACACCCCTTTCCCCGGAGACCACATGGCCCAAGAACTTAATCTCTCTTAGCCCAGAACTCACACTTCCCAAACTTGGCATACAGCTTATGGGCTCTAAGCAACTCAAGCACCACTCTTAAGTGTTCCTTGTGATCCTTTTCAGAAGGTGAATAAATCAGAATGTCGTTTATGAAAACGACCACAAAGCGATCTAAGAATTCCCGGAAGATCCAGTTCATCAAGTCCATAAAGACTGCCGGTGCATTGGTGAGCCCAAAAGGCATCACCAGAAACTCATAATAACCATACCGTGTATGGAATGTTGTCTTCGGGATATCCTCCTCCCTGACCCTCAACTGATGGTAACCCGATCTCAAATCTATCTTAGAGTGCAACAAGACCCTTTCAACTGGTCAAACAAATCATCTATACGGGGCATAGGGTACTTGTTCTTACCGTAGCCCTATTCAATTTCCAGTAATCAAATACAAAGTCTCAAGGCATCATCTTTCTTTTCAGCGAAGAGGGTCGGTGCTCCCCACGGTGAAGTACTGGGGCGGATAAAACCCTTATCTAGCAACTCCTAGAGTTGAATCTTCAACTCACTCAATTCAGCTAGGGCAAAACGATATGGTGCCATGGAAATCGGTGTTGTGCCAGGCATTAAGTCAATAGAGAACTCAATCTCTCGATGAGGTAGTAAACTAACAAGGTCTTCGGGAAAAACTTCCGAATACTCAC
>CM069906.1:20675759-20813835 GCA_036172215.1 Camellia granthamiana | reverse complement strand
CAAGCGCTCTGCTTTTGACACAACCCATGGAGAAAGATCAAAACGGGCCCACCACGAGGCCGAAAGTAATGTGCCGAAAAGACTGAGGTCAAAAGATAGCCGAGCTCCAGGGAGGAGTAAAGAAGACTTGAGAAATTACCTCAAGAGGAAGGAACAGAACGCTGAAGCCAAGTGTAGACACCCCATTTTTGACCGTCCTCAAGACTTAGACGTCACCGTTTGAACACCCGGTGGTCATCCATGTTTGTGTTCGTTTGGAGTTCCCGAAGGTCTCGGCTACGCGCTTTGCCTCAGGATCTCCAAACTTGACTGTTTAGTGTCTGGTTTTACACCAAACACTTGTGTTTTGCCTTGGAGGGGCAGGGAATGTCTTGTGAGGCATCCCCACACATCACCGGCCATGGCTAGAGGCCACCGGCTGGATTTTGTTGCCATCGGCAATGTATATTGCCGGTCGGCACTCTTTGTTGCCGGTCAGCAGTCTATTTTGTCAAAATGGCAATTTTGAGCAGCCGACTACTGTTCATCTGCTTTTGCAGATATTTTAAGACAGCTGTCTTGCATTTTGTTCCCCTCCATACACGTGTATGGAGGGATGGCCCTCTTGTTAGCTTACCTTGTAAGCTTTACAAGATTGGTTGCCTATAAGAAGAGGGCTCTTCTCTTGGCATTAGGGTTAGAGATTTTGGTGAGAGAAGTGGTGAGAGAAGCTCTGGATTAGGGTTAGGGTTAGGGTTATACATATTTCCTATCTCTATATCTACCTCTTGTGTGTCCTTGTGTGTGTTTAAGCTTACTATTGCATACAAACACATAGTGTTACACCTTTTCTTGATCCTTGAAGGACCAGAGGTCTGTCCTTGAGGTTCTAGGGCTGGTTTTGAGATTGAAGGAGCAGCTAGTCCACCATTCGTGAAGAGGTTCTTCAAGGGTAAGAAACTACCCCCTTTTTACCCCATTCTTGCATACTATTTTTGCCTATCTTAGAACTGTTTTTGTGCTTAGTGTATAACATCAAAAGTTCTATTTTTGGGCCCTCTAAGTAGTTTTTTTAGAGTGTTTTGTGGTTTGGAGGTGTTTGACCCCTCTTAAGCCTTGAGGGGCTTCATTTTGTGCTATTTTGAGTGAGCTCCGCGACTTTGGTGTTTGGGCCTCCTCACCACTGAAATCTTGAGGGATTTCAATGGTAAGGATGATTCCTTGAAGTCCCAAGAAGGAGAGGGCCACCCCCTCTCCTTGTTGTCCTTGAAAAGGACACTTTTTGGCCTCTTGGGGGAGCATCATGTTTGAGTGTTTGTTGATCATGCCATAGCTGCTTTTTATGCTTATTATGCCATGATATAACATTGTTGTGTGTTGGTTTTGGTACACCATGCATGCTTAGCATATCTACCTTGTAATGCCACTTTGTTGCCTTAACATGCCTTAGGTTGTAAACCATTGTTCTAGCGTGCTTTTGGCTTGGTTTTGTGAAGCTTTCATGCTTATTTTGCCATGTTTAAGGTCTGTCCTTAGCCATTTTGGCCGGCCATGACATGCATTGCATAGTCCCTTTGTATCTTGGCTTGTTAGCCTTAAGTGTGTAAATGTGTAGCATGCGTTGCATGCATCGTTTCAATGGTTTAGAACCACCTAACATGCCATTTCAGTCCTTATAACATGCTCACATGCTTGCCTTTCAATGCTTCTTTGATGCTTTAAAAGTTAGTGTTGTATGCTCCATGTTAAGCATTTGTGTATGCCTTTATACTCGAGCCACTTAGATGCCATCTAGGTGTCCCTTGGGTATTGTTAGGGTCTGCATTAGACCTATTTTAAGTCCCCTTGGTCTTGTGAGGCTTGGTTGACTTGGCCTTGGTATAAGCCTCTTGGCTTGCCTCAAGTCTTGGACCATTTGCATGATATGCTTGCTTTGTTTGGTTTGGTTTGGCACCTCCTATAGCATGATTTTCAGAGCTTAATATACATGCCATTAGTCCATGTTTCCCCCTTTCAAGTGTGCTTAAAAGTTGCTTCATTATGCTTAAGTCTTGAACCATGTATCTATGCATGCTTGTGTGTACATTTGCCTGCATGAACTTAGCATCATGGCCACTGTTTTGGGCCTAATTAGAGCTGCCTAACTCATGTTTAAGTCCATCCTTTGCTTGCTTGCATACTTACCTTACATGTTTGTTTGCATGCTTGCATGTATACCTTGTATGCTCATGTTGCATGCTAGTTCATGTGCCTAGGTTGCATTCCATCAATCATGCATGCTCTACCTCTTGACCAAGTCATGATGGAGGTAAAAGCCCCTTTGTTGTTTGTTTGCATTTCATTTGACATAAAAATGCATAACTTGGTCCTTTGGGCCATCACGCATGAAAATGCGCGATTGGTGGTCCGAGAACCAAGAACTATGTCCCTTTGAGTCATACACATGATAAGGGCTTGGTTGGTGCGTACATGGCTTGAATTGCATTGCCATGCAAGGCTCTGTCCTCTGCTCCTGTCAAACAGGTTCTGCAGGAACTTCTTGCCGATCGACTGCGCAGAGTGCCGACCGGCAATAAATTGGTGGCCGATGGACGCATCAACAGCCGATGACCACATCCCACTGCCGGTGACAATTCTACTCAGCCGGTGGTATCTCCCAATGTCCAGGGAAGCAATTCAGAGACTTTGGAAGTCTTCCGAGGGGCAGAGCAGGGAAAACAAAGGCAGTCTATGCATGGCAGTGCGCTTCCGAGCAGGACCCGAGCATGCATTGCATTGGGCTCTCTTCCCGAGGCGGTTTACTGTTTTTCCTAACTTAGTTAGTTTGTTAGCTACTTAGGCAATTTGTAATAATTAATTAGCTCGTAGTTAATTAATTTGTATTATTCATTTGGTCCCTCCGAGCGAGGGCGAATCTGTAATAAGCATGGGTGCGTGTGTGTGCATGTCTTCCAATCCCCACTTCTTTCTTCCCTTTTATTTACCCGCTTATGATGGTAGATTAGGGCATGTTTAAATCAGCATACCTTATGCTATGCATGCGTGCATACATTTGTCTTGCATGCACCGGGCTCGGCGCATCATGCTAACTGCATTTGTACTTCAATTCCAAATTGGATACGTGCATCAATTGATCGCATTTCACATGCCATGTTTAGGTTAGCCGAGCCTACTCTAATTGCATCCTGTATGTGCTGCATTAGTCAAACTTAACATGAACTAGGACCATGCATGTTTGCTAACTAGTTTATTGTTTTGGCACGGAGTACGATGTAAGTATTTTCATGCTTTAGCATACTGCATGCGTGTGAGTGCTAACATGACAGCATGCTTACCATGTGGCTAATTGCTTATGTGAGATAAACTGTTTGAATGCCTGTGGGTGAAGGTTGGATTGTCTGAGTTGGAAAAACTCGTTGAAATCCGTATTTCAGCCTACTTGCGAGTAGCAAATTCCAAAGTATTTTTCAAGACAAACGGATATGCAATGCTTATTTCCAAATTAGGCAATCTAGTCTATACTTGTTTGCTGCACGCATAACATAGTAATTCTAGGCTAATAACTGGAATAAGAGCACATAACGTTTTCAAAAACGGATATCACGGTTAGTAGAGGCCGGTCTTCGGACCGGGCGAGAGGGGGTGCTCATACCTGACCTTCCCCAATCGTACCCAAGCTCCCGAGCCGAGGCAACTTTGGTGATGACGGACACGTGGCCTTTGGCACCGAGTCAGGGTTTCCTAAATTTCCCCATTTAAAAATATTTAGGTGGCGACTCTGTATCTGGCAAAGCAGTCCATGTTTGGCACTTCTTTTCAAAAATCTGTTTTCTCAAAATGATTTGCCGGATTTGGACTCTTTGGTTCAAGATTAAGAACCGTGACAACAAAATCGAGTCCGAACTGTAGCGAGGTCCCCCGCGGGCTTGTTACACCAAGGTTACCTCACCCAATAAGCCGAGGACACCATTCTCGGTAGAGCTGGACAAATTTGAGGCACCGAAGAGATTCAGTATGCCGAGGTTTCAAATATACGATGGTAAGTCAGACCCTAACTTCCACATTGGATTATTCTTAAACTCAATGGCACTATACAGTGGAAACGAGCCATTGCTCTGCAAAGTGTTCCCCTCGTCCTTTGGGGAGATTGCATCAGACTGGTTCCACAAACTGCCAAAGGGAAGCGTGAAGACTTGGGAAGGCCTGGCCGAAATGTTTGTCACCAGGTTCGTGACAAACAAGCTGCAACCATCAAGGGTGGACGCATTAATGGCTCTAAAGATCGGCAAGGATGAATGCCTTAGGGCCTATGCAAAGAGATATTACGAGGTGTTCAATCGAATACCCGAATGCAACCAAGAAGTGGCGGTCGTGTCTTTCAAAAATGGCCTGAAAGATGATTGTTCATTACGGAAATCTTTGGCAAAGACATTGCCGAAGAGCATGGAAGAACTCATGGCAAGAATCGAAAAGTATGCCAGAGCCGAGGAGGATACATCGGGGAATAAGGAGGTAAAGCAGGAAAAAGGGAACGGCTCGCCAAAACGAGGCCGAGGTAACAACGGATTTAACAAATCGGAGATAGAATTGAGGGGTAAGCAAGCAGTAACGACTGTATTCCAAATTCCTATCCACAAAGTCTTGGATCAAATCCGAAATCAACCCTATTTCAAAACACCAGCGAAGGCCCCAGGTGAATACATGGGAAGGAATGTTGGTAGGCGTTGTGCTTACCACAATGAAGAGGGGCACCCAACACAGGGCTGCAGAGCCCTAAGAGCACACTTAGAGGACTTAGTGACACAAGGCCATCTGAGAGACCTTGTCGACGAAGCCAGGACAAGAGAGGAACAGGCAAGATTGCCTCATGCACCAGCAGCCCCGCCTCCCCCAGCACAGCAACCACAGGCAGGGAGACCACGGGTGGTTAATGTAATCCATTCAAGGGTCAACGAGAATGAGGTCAGAGGAGAGACCCAGAGGGTAAGGCATTTACAGCATGTCTACCAAGTCGGGGAAAAGAGACATCGGCCAGAAGAGTGCCAAGGACCGATGATAGCTTTTACCGAAGCCGACTTGGAGATGATCCAACATCCGCATAATGATGCCTTAGTAATATCCCTCCAGGTTGGGGAGTAACAAGTAAAACGCATCCTGATTGATCAAGGCAGCTTTTGCGACATCATGTACGTTAGATGCTACAAGGAGCTGGGCCTTCACCCAGACGACATGGAAAGATCCAATGGCCCGATGGTCAGCTTCAATGGAACGCCGACGTGGCCACTGGGCGCAACAAGCTTGAAAGTACAAACCAGCACAAAGAAAATCAAGACGGAATTCATTGTGATTGACACGCCCTCGCCACACAACATCATCTTGGAAAGGCCATGGCTACATGCAATGGGGGCAGTTCCCTCAACGTTGCATCAACTATTGCATTTCCCAACAGAACTTGGGATTGAAGAAATCAGAGGAGATCAATTGCAGGCAAAAACTTGCTCCATGGCAGCAATGAAATCAACCTGCAACATCCGAGAACCAGAGAAGGCTAAAATCGAAGATGAGGACATGGAGGTCCTAGATGATGTCAGTAAGGAGCCGGCCGAAAAAAGTGAAGAAACACTAAAGAAAATCCTCGTCCAGGAAGGTGATGAAGAACGCTTCTTTCTTCTCGGCTCAGGCTTAGCCGAAGAAGAAAAAAGATTGCTGGAAGCCTTTTTGAGAACAAACATTGAGGTGTTCGCCTGGACACCTTATGAGATGCATGGCATTGACCCCGAGGTCACATGCCACAAACTGAACGTCGACAGGTCGACTAAGCCTGTAATACAGCGAGCCAGAAGACCGACGTTGGTGCACGTCGAAGCAGTGGAGGAAGAAGTAGACAGACTACTGGAGGCCAGGGCCATCAGAGAAGTCGATTACCCGACATGGCTATCAAACACTGTGGTAGTAAAAAAAAAGAACGGTAAATGGAGGGTCTGCGTAGATTTTACAAGCCTAAACAAAGCTTGTCCCAAAGACAGCTTTCCTCTACCCAAGATCGACCAGTTGGTGGACGCCACATCTGGACATGGAAGAATGAGCTTCCTAGATGCTTATAGGGGGTACCACCAGATAGCCATGTACCCCCCGGATGAAGAGAAGACAGCATTTATCACCCCAAAGGGCCTGTACTGTTACAGAGTAATGCCTTTTGGGCTGAAAAACGCAGGAGCAACTTACCAAAGGTTGGTAACCAAGATGTTCAGACACTTGATTGGCCAAACAGTAGAAGTCTACATCAATGACATGATTGTGAAGACCAAGGAGCCTAGAAGTCATCTTTCTGACCTAAAAGAGGTCTTTGAAATCCTGAAAACATATCGGCTCCGACTCAACGCATCAAAGTGCACGTTTGGAGTTGGATCTGGTAAGTTCTTTGGGTACCTGGTAACAAGAAGGGGCATTGAGGCCAGCCCAGATCAGATCAAGGCCATCCTAGATTTACAAAACCCAACATCGGCAAAACAGGTACAAATGCTTACCGGAAGGGCCGCAGCCCTAAACAAGTTCATAAGCCGAAACTCAGACAAATGTAAATCTTTCTTCAACCTGGTGAAGAAAGCCACGGATTTCCTCTGGACAGAGGAATGTGAGGCCGCGTTGGCCAACCTAAAGAAGTATCTGACTACGGCTCCAGTCCTCTCAACACCTGGACCTGGGGAAGAGTTGTTTTTGTACTTAGCAGTTTCAGAACACGCAGTAAGCGCGGTGTTAGTCCGGGAAGAAAAAGGGGAGCAAAAAGCTGTTTACTATGTAAGCAAAACCTTAGCCAACGCAGAAACAAGGTATTTACCCTTAGAGAAATTAATGCTAGCCTTAGTGATGGCCTCAAAGAAGTTGAACCATTACTTTCAGGCGCACAAGATTGTAGTGCTAACAGAGCACCCTTTGAAACCCTTGTTACAACAAGGAGACTTAACTGGAAGGATAGCAAGATGGGCAGTGGCCTTGGGCCAGTACGACCTGGAGTTCAGGCTGAGAACAGCAATCAAAGGCCAAGTTTTGGCCGACTTTGTGGCCGAGTTCACCTCGAAATCCAACGAACATCGGGCTCCGTTGAGCCAAGATGAACGTTGTCCCAGCAAGCAAGGAGAAGCCCAGCCAAAGGCAACAGAACAAAGGAAGGAAAAACTCAGACCCTGCAGCATCTATATCGGCGACTCCTTCAGACTGTTTGTCGATGGAAATTCAAACCGACAAGGAGCGGGGGCAGGAGTACTACTAATATCTCTAGATGGAGAAATAATAGAACAGTCTATCCGTTTGGGGTTCAAGGCCTCAAACAATGAAGCAGAATACGAAGCATTAATTGCAGGGCTAAAGCTGGCAGCAGCAGCAGAAGCAGATGAGGTAATAGTTTTTTGTGATTCACAGCTTATTGTTAACCAATCAACAGGAGAATTCGCAGCCAGAGACGAAAGGATGTCGGCATATGCAAAAGAGGTCATCAGATTGGCAGTTTTATTTCAGAACTGCCGACTACTCCAAGTAAGCCGAGATGATAACAGCCACGCCGACGCGTTGGCCAACCTGGCAAGTTCAATATAGACTGGAAAAACAAGGACAATTATGATTGACTATATGTCGGGCCCGAGCATAGAACCACAGAACACGGAGCAGGAAGCAATGTGTGTGGACATGGGGCCAAGCTGGATGGATTCAATTGTTGCATTCCTAAAAGAAGGAAAGCTGCCAGAAGACCACAAGGAGGCACACAAAGTCAGATTGAAGTCGGCAAGATTCAGTCTGACTGCGGACGGACATCTCTACAGAAGGTCCTTCACTGGACCCCTTTTAAGGTGCGTACACCCTTTGCAGGTTGAAGATTTTTTATATGAAATTCATGAAGGAGTTTGTGGAAGCCATGCTGGGGGCAGATCACTAGCTCATAGGGCCATTACCCAGGGGTATTGGTGGCCATTACCTAGGGGTATTGGTGGCCCTACATGCAAAAAGATGCAGAAGCATACGTAAAGAAGTGCGAACAATGCCAAAGGTTTGCACCTTTGATACATCAGCCAGCTGCTGACCTGAATCCAGTATCCAGCCCTTGGCCGTTTGCCCAGTGGGGCATGGATCTTGTTAGACAACTTCCCCAGGCAACTGGGCAGAGAAAATACTTGCTGGTAGCAACAGATTACTTTACGAAGTGGATAGAGGCAGAACCTCTTGCCAAAATCCGAGATGTGGACATCAAGAACTTCATATGGAGAAACATCATCACCAGATTTGGCATTCCAAGAGCCATAGTTGCCGACAACGGAACGTAGTTTGACAGCAAACTCATCAAGAACTTTTGTGCAAAATTCAAGATCAAGAATTACTTTTCAACACCAAGTTTTCCCCAAAGTAATGGGCAAGCAGAAGCATCCAACAAAGTAATTTTGGATGGAATAAAAAAGAGGCTGCAGGCAGCAAAAGGAAAGTGGGTAGACGAATTGCCCAACATACTTTGGGCATATCGGACTACGCCGAGAAGATCAACTGGGGAATCCCCCTTTGCCATGGCTTATGGCACAGAAGCAGTCATTCCACTGGAAGTCGGCATCCCGGGGATCCGAACCCAGGGGGTTGAGAATGGGACTAATGATATACTCTTAGCCCGAGATCTGGATCTTTTAGAAGAACGAAGAGAGAAAGCTGCAATTCAGCTCGCAATATACCAGCAACAGCTTACCAGAGCTTACAACAAGAAGGTCAATCCAAGAGATTTTCAAGTCGGCGACCTAGTCTTGAGAAAAGTCGTCGGCAACAAGAAGGATCCCAGAGAGGGCAAGCTTGGCCCAAACTGGGAAGGACCCTACAGAATTACTTCAGTATTAGGCAATGGAGCTTATCAGCTTGAAGATAATGAGGGCAAAGCATTACCAAGACCTTGGAACACTTGTAATTTGAAATTTTTCTATCATTAGATATACATTATTTTTGGCCGATGTCATCAATAAAATCTTTTCAAAATTCTTCAAACACATATGATTGATAAAGATACATAATATTGTTTCTGGTAGACATGAATAATGAGAACCCAAGTAGAACTTAGGTTCACATTGGGGGCAGAGAGAAGACAGAGACGCTTAACACTTGTTGAAATTTATAGCAATTTACAAGTTGAAGTTAAGCTGAGATGGTTCCTTATCTTCACTTGTTGAAATTTGTAGCAATTTACAAGTTGAAGCTAAGCTGAGATGGTTCCTTATCTTCACTTGTTGAAATTTGTAGCAATTTACAAGTTGAAGTTAAGCTGAGATGGTTCCTCATCTTCACTTGTTGAAATTTGTAGCAATTTACAAGTTGAAGTTAAGCTGATTCCTTATCTTCACTTGTTGAAATTTGTAACAATTTACAAGTTAAAGTTAAGCTGATTCCTTATCTTCACTTGTTGAAATTTGTAGCAATTTACAAGATGACGTTAAGCCGACATATGATCATCTATTGAAATTTGCAGCAATTTACGGGTTGAAGTAAAAGCTAAGTATATTGTTTAAACACTTGTTGAAATTTGTAGCAATCTACAAGTAGATCATTATTCAGTACTTGTTATAACTTGAGAAAAGTTTGCAAAGTTAACATTAAATAGTATATGTTTTACACTTGTCGAAATTCATGAAAAGTTTGCAGGTCAGTATCTTGCCGAAGTAAAACTTGTAGTTATTATACCCGAGGTATGTCACCCCGAGAAGATTGCACAAATGAGGCAAAGTATGAAAGGCATGCAAAATATTCTTAGTATAGAATCATACAGAAGTAATCCAGAAAAAATTAAAGCATTCAGACAATACAGTTATAGTCTTTCATAAAAAAAAATGGGACAATCCCAGAATAACTGTTCAAAACAGGAGGCACATCGGCAATACAAAGAAGCTCATATTGTCCAAAAAAACAAAAGAGTACAAAAGAAATCGAAGTTATGATTCTTTAACTTCAGGCGCAATTTGAGTTTGGACCTCGGCAGCCTCTTGGAGAACTACCTCGGCAGATTCTTGAAGAGCTACTTCAGCTGTCTTTTCTGCCACGATCTCGACATCAATTTTGGCAAGTGTTTGATCAAGACTTTTTTCAACTGGAGGAACGTCAGATGAGGCTTGTTCAGGAGTAGCCTCTTTAACAGCCTCCTCATCCTCCTCTTCATGAGTCAAGTCAAGGACTTGATCAACCTGAAGAAGAGACTTGGTCTCACTGGCGTCTTTAGGTTTCCTTACTAAAGCCTCATCATCATCCTTATCCTCATCCTCAGATTCGGATTCAGATTCGTCTTCAGCTTGACTTGGAGGTGGAGGAGGAGGGAATAGAAGAGGAATAGCGTCGGCTTTGCGCAATGGTGAATCATCAGGGACATTGAGCTTTTTGGCCAGGGACATCCAACCAAGGGAGAAGCCCTTGTTGCATGCCTGCCTAACTTGTAATTTGTAATCCTCAGTGACATCGGCCACGCCCTGGGCATAAGCCTTCTCATCAGCTTCTTTATTTCAGCTTCTTTAGTTGCCAAGGCCTCCTGAAGCTCCTTCTCGGCCTGGGCCGCTTTTTCCTCGGCCTCTTTTATTTGGGATTCAGCAACTTTCTTGATGGCCTCAGCAGCATCAGCCTTCTCTTCGGCTAATGTTTGGGCTTTAGTGGCAGCCTCAGCCTGATCTTCTAGCTTCTTCATTTTTGATTGAAGACTTTTGTTGGCCTTCTGAAGGGAAGAAAACTCCCTCTTCATCTCGGCCAACTTCTCTCGATTCTTGAAAGATTGCATTGAAAACGAATGGGCATGCTGGATGGCCTGAAAGAAAACAGAAGTGTTAGAAAATATTTTAAGTGTAAAACAGAATGGAAGAAAAAGTACCAAGCAGGAACACTTACTTGAACCGAGTGCTGGAGCATTAGGGCATAGTTCTCATACTCACTATACCTGGCATTCCGCTCCAGATCACCAGGAAGGAGCAGCGCCGTACTGAGGGCAACGCTGACATTAATGTCATCGGCGCTTTCACTTGTCATTATGGGCCTATCTTCCAAAGTAATCTGAGGAGCCCAAGGAACATCAGATTTTTTGGACCCCGAGGTCGTCACAGACGATGACCTCAGCTTCTTCGATTATGTGGACTCTGATGGCTGTGCTTCAGCAGACCTTTTTGTGGGAGCGGAAGCAATCTTCCCGCTCCTAGCCAATTGTGAAATTGGCAGGGCGTCCTCAGCCTCAACTACAGTGGCTTTGGCCTTTGGCTGAGCCTTTTTGGTTCTCTTCGGCTTTGGTGGGGGCATGCTCTGTGTTGGCTGAACGTCAACATCAGTGGGGAGGTCAGCTAAGAGATCTGCGACAATCGGCTTTGGGCGACCCATCTCAGCAATTTTGACAAGTCTTCGCCGACGTTTTCGTTCAGGTATGGGGATCAAGTATGGCGCCGAAGTAGATGGCTGATTGGTTGGGTCAGATGTTGACCCTTGATCTGTTCGAGATGTAGAAGCGGTTTGAGTTGTGGCAGTAGGAGGAGAAAGGCTTTTTTTCTTTCTTTTGGGGATGTCGGGCAAAATCGATTTGTATGTCGGAATGAAGTTAAGAAGCAAGGGTGCTTTTCTTTTCTGGACTGACAAGTCCAAAAGCTTCTTCAAATCTTTGCTAGGGACGTAGGTTTGGCGAAAGCTTTTCGGTGGCTTACGAACATCTGCAAGAAGAACAGACATTAGAAACAAACAGAGTATTAAGGACTTGAAAAGAAACAACTAAGTATTGATACTGGGCTCTTACCCTTGCCCTCTTTAACTGTTCGAGGAAGAGGGTAAAGATGGGCATCCTCGTCTGGGGCAAACTCCCAATTTCCAGAGGTAATGAAGTAGTCATCTCCAGCCCCCTTGTTGGAGTCTGGGAGGTCGGCTACGATTTTGAATTCGGTTGACCTCGGCTTGAGGTAATAGACGAAACCTTTTTCTTTCAAGTTAAGGGCACACATGGTATAACAATATTAGATATCGGCAAGGGTGATCCTAACGTTCTCCTGCCTAGCTAAGGCTATAATACCGTTAATCACTCGATAAGAGTTAATGGTAAGTTGCATGGGGTTCAACTTATAGTAATGAAGAACTTCACGAAAAAGGGGATTGAGTGGAAGCCGAAGTCCACATTCAGTAAAAGCGACAATGGGAAAGGGCATCGTATCATCTGTGGGCATGATTGAGTTGTCATCCCCAGCCAGTCTCAGATGGACGTTGGCAGGAATTTCGAACTCTTCCCTAAAGTATTCAAGTTTGGTTGGGGTATCTACCCTATGTCTCCACATACCCATGATTTCGGCGTAAAGAAATTTGATTACAGAAAGAAGGTGTTCTTAAAGGGTTTTTAAAACCTCGGCAAAACCTAGGTAAATACTGGTAAGGCTTGTTTCAGTTTTTCTTCAGAGTTGGAAGGTTCTATAGACAAATCCCAAACCTAAATCTATGAAGACAAAGATTGAGGGCACAGATCTAGAAAAATAACACAGAAAACAAGAAACAAAAGACGAAGCTTCAAAATCAAGAACAGAGGTGAGGCTCTCAAAAGCATAAAAAACAAGAAATACAGGCTCAAGAACAGTGGCAGAAAAATGGTGAAACAGTACAAGTGTTCAAAGCATGGGCAAAAGCAGAATCAAAGCATTCAGATATATGGTTCGCAAGATAGATGTTTGAAAAGGACAGTAACAGCAAGAAAATAGAAGAGCATCAATGAACTGAAAACGAAAAGAATAGTGGCTTACCAGAAAGATTGAAGCCGGAATGAGGGTCGCCGACAAGACGGAATGGCGAAAGCTTCGCTGGAATGGGATAAAGAGATCAGTTGCAGAACCTGGAGCTTGAACAATAGCGGATTCGAGAAGAAGAGTTTAGAGAGAGAAAGAGCAAGTAGAAACGAATGCAAAAGTGAAGAAACGGAGGAAAGAGGCAAGAGTTTTGTCAAAAACTTGAAACGGCGGCAAAACAGGGCATTTAATGCGCTTGGAGCAACGCACACGTCAGACGGCGCAGACAGATGAAAGATGGCTTACAAGCGCGTCACAGGCACGAGCCAATGAAGACACTATTCATAAAAAATCGAATTCAATTGGTGGTCATGGTGAGAGAGAGGCTACCGCATTTTGTAGCCAATCATCATTGAACTCTTCGTTGTGGTGGCTTTGGATATTAATTTTATGGGGCAAGGCTTTTGTAGTCAACTTGAGGTACCTTGGGTTCATTAGAGCTTATTTAGATGATTTAAATCGTTTATATTATAAAATTTATCAAAATAATTATTCATAGAATCTATCAAGAAAATTATTCATGAAAAAATTAATATTAATTGGACAATCGTCAGCACATCACATAAGTTCATTGGCTGTGGAAGCTTGCTAATGGTGAGGAAGCCATAATTTATCTATTAGATTGCCTATTTGTTCATTTGTATGGTGAGGAGAGAATGGAAGATACTGTAGGGTATGCACCCAATATCTCATCGAGTCCAAAACTCCAACTCAAGCAATAGAGATGTTTGCCTTTGTTCTTGCTCAAGCTATAACTCAGTCTGCTAGTAAAGTAGTGAAGATCTAAGGATCGACAGAAAGAAGAGTTGGACTGTCCAACTAATCTGATTTTTGAATGGTTGATTTGTTCGGTAAACTTTACAATATAAATTATTCAGATTATCAAAATAAATTTCATTGTAAACTTACGAAGATCGGATGGTATCGATGTTATTGAATTGTTAAGAGCAATGCTAAGGACCTAAAAAAATTTATCAAAAATTTTTCACTGAATATTATATATAATTTTTGATAATTTTTTTTCTACACCCAAATAAATATTATGTAAAATTTTTATTAATTTTTTTAGATCCGTAACATTTTTGATGTGTTATAAGTCCTCAAATGTCATTATTGGCAGAATTTATATGTTGCTTTCAAAGCATGCCTATTGCTTACCTTTTACATTGTGCTTTTTAGCTTGTACTTTCTTCCTCATTTTGTGCATCTAATTCTTACTTGAATCTTAATTTAAATTTAAATTTAATTTAAAAACTTTCAAAACACTTCTTTAATTCCAGATTTAATTTTACCTGTTTTTGACCCGAATAAAATGAGACCCAATCATGACTAAAATATTCAACAATTATATTTATTTCATTTGAAACTTATTTATTTACTAAAATGACACTCTTGGGATATGATGAGAATTTCAAAAAAATATTCAAATAAAAATTGGAGTTTACTATAAGAAATTTAAAATATTTCATATCAAATAAAGCTCTTAACTAAAGAGTTAGGAAAACATTACCAAAAAAGAGTTAGGAAATCAAAGGCTTTCGTGACGTGTCTTCATAGCCTGGTATTTATTACTAGATTGTGAATGAAGAGTTTGATCTTGGGGTGTCAAATGAATTTGTGGACGAAGTGAAACAAAATACATAATTGCTAAGGTGGAGATTTATAACTCATTTAAAGAGAAAGTCCAACTTCAATAGGATAATCTTCACAAGAATTGATTATCCCTAGCCATGGGATAGTGGTCACCAGACAACACATTGTTGATACGGTTCCATTGAGGAATAATGGGGGTTTAACGATCACTTCGACCTCAACCTTAAGCTCAGTTGATGACATGGTGTTGTAAATCAAATTCAGAAATCTCAAATCATCCAGTCCATAGTTGTTGCAATGTTAGAGAAGGAAGGGGTTTTGCTCTGTGCAATTGGAGACCAAAGTTTGGGTCATTATTATTGTAGAGAGAGGTTTTTAATATTAAAAAGGTGGAGTGTGGTGCTTAATTTTGATTTGGACTAAATTTTTTAATGTGCTACTGCGGCTATGGCATGATGATGAATTGAGTTTCTTTGTATGTGTTTAGTCACTCAATTATATCTTGATGAGTCTACCCAAGTGAAGAACTAGATTTAATTTTTTTTAAGGGTGAGCATCTTGATAGAAGCTCATAAAGAACTTCCAAAGAACTTCACAATCAAACTTAGTAATGGTATGGTTAATGACCTCAATTTGGAGGTACAATGGAAACCTCCAACGTGAAACAAATGCAAGTTTTGGTCATACTCACAATAGGTGCCACCTTAATCCTTGAAAGCCCACTTTTCAATTGTGGAGGAAGAATGAGAATAATAGAGTATATACCTTCATAGGGAGAGAAAGGTATAGTTAGCGTTAAGGGGAATAAGGCTCGTGTGCCTCCTTTGGGTGCACCATCAAAACATAGAGAACTAGTGTATGGTTCTCTATCTTCTTTCAATATTTCTTGTCAATCATTTCCTAATCTTCCACAACAACTTCTAGTGTCTAATCTTATTGAAGAAATCAGATAGTTGGGAGCTAAGGAAAATAATGAATAGAACGGAATCTAAAATCGTTATAATTTATCCTTATCAAGGGAGGAGAATGGAAAGAAATTTTTAAAACGATTTCAAATAAATGCAAAACACGAGGATAATATAAGGAACATTTAAATGTTTCAGACAAATTCTCTTTAACTCCCATTACTAATAATAAACAAAAAGATAAAATTAAAAAGTACAAAGATGAGTCATCTTAAATATATGTTTAATTCTACGCATTTGTGACAAACGTCTTGTTTTACTTTTCTTACATTTTAGGCATGATTTCACACGTGTTAAAATATGAGAGAGTTTGCCATGCAAATTGCATTTTCGTAACACTATAAATCTGTTGGTCCTTAATAACTGGATTGATTTGTTAGACATATTTTATGCATATATGTTTAGTGTTCATTTGTAAATTAGCTTTTCAAATCATTTTTTAATTTTTTTTATAAAAAGACGTATAAAAAAATAAAAAAAATTTAATTAATTTTTTATATTGAGTTTTTGACTAATTTAAACATGTTTCCAAATACAAAAAAGATTGGTAGCCCGAATAGTTTGAGGCTCAAATTGGCTCAAAATTCAAAACGACATCGTTTTGAATTTTTTTTTTTTCCCTCTCTTTAAACAGGGAGAAGAGAGAAGGGAGAAGAGTGAAGAGAGGAGAGAGAAGAGGGAGGAAGAGAGAAGAGGGAGGAGAACAATAGTGTGATGGCGACAGAGAAAGAAGAAGAGCGAGAGAGGAGGGATGGTGAGAGAAAAGAGCAACGGCGGAGAGACGGTGATGGCGACGGAGAGACGGACAACAGGCAACGGCGGCTTCTTCCCCTGTTCTTCTCTCTCTTTTTTTTTTCTATTTCTTTTCTTCTTTCTTCCTCTGCTGCTGTGGATTTTTTTTATTTTTGTAGATTTGGTAATTTGTGAGATTTTTTTGAGTTTTTGATTTTGATTTTCTTGTAGGTTTGTTGGTGGGTTTGTTGATTAAGATTTTTCATGTCTGTTGCTGGGTTTGTTGATTTTTTTTTTTTTTTTTTGAGTTTTTGTTTTTGATTTTGATTCATCTGTTTCGAAGAGTATAGTAGAGTAGAGCAGAGCAGAGGGAGAAGGAAGGGGGAGGAAGAAGAAAAGAAAAAAAAAATTTCAAAACGTCATCGTTTTGAAATTTGGGATAGTCGAGCCATGAGAAATTCGGGCTCTGTAGCGGGACTATTCCAAATAAGACCTTAATACTTTTGTGGTGTCTTATCCTACTTTTGCAAGTTGTAAGAATTTCCTTAAATTAGGCATGTTTTTCATCTTGTGAAAATTTAAACATGTCTTGAGCTTTATTTTAAAATATATATATATATGTATTTAATAACAAAAGAAAAAAATAAAATAGAAAAAGGATGGCCCAACTTTAGTGCCAATCACAACACCACATGATCATAGACTAGCAAAGAGTATTTATTATAATACAGTTAAAAAAGTAGAGTTAAATTATATACATATTTAAAATAAATAAAAAATAAAATTAAAGGGTGGAGAGGTGGATTTGTTTTTTTTGTTTTTTAATTTATTTTATTTCTTTTCGTTGGTCCTCCTCCTAGCTCTCTCTTCTTCTTGCGCCCTTCTTCCGTGAAGAGAGAGCGACAAAGAAAGAAAGAGAAGAAAGGTCAGAATTCTCGAGATGATTTGCTTCCAGACAACAAATCAAATTCATACACACAATCATTTCTCTTTTTGATACTCTCTCTTCTTCGCACCCGTTGATCTTCATCAAAAGTTCATAAAATTCGATTCATTGATCGGTTTCTAGAATCAATCAATCATCATCATCATTTGAATCTTCAATGGGGCTTCGATCTCGAAGGTAATTCTCTATTTAATCGTTCGTGTTCATGTATCGACGCGTTTTGTCGTTTGATTTTGTTGAATTCTTGATAAATTTTGATGGATTAGGGTTAGGTTTGGGTTTAGGGAATCATCCTCATTGGAAATGGAAGCGTCTAGTAGTAATTCGGATGCGTACAGAGGTTCTTCGGTGATTAGCAGTAGCAATTCGAGAAGATACGGAATGTAGTTATCGGCTTCGAATTTTTTCCATTCACCGCTTTCGACATTGTTGGAATACTCGGGAATCCTTCGAATGAGGTCGAATTATTTGGAATCTGAAAGCTCGAAAAACAGCAACGGCGTGTCTGTTGGTTACCAAGATCACATTCAAAATGATTCTTCTCCTGTGGGTAACAATGGCGGAGAGGTTTCTATTAGGATAATTGGTGCCGGCGAACAAGAACACGATCGACTTTTGCCGCCTTCAATGAATGCACAGAATGAAACATATGTTCAGCCCATTGGTAGAACAACGTCGGCCACATCAGTTCCTTCGGTACTGGATGGTCAGGGAGATTCCAGGAGTGATCGCGGGGTGGGAGAGAGTGGTTCACAATCACTGAATGGAGATGGGGAGGCTATGGATGGAGCTAGGTCTAATAGCAGGGATTCTTCATACCAGAGATACGACATATAGCAGGCTGCGCGATGGATTGAGCAGGTGCTTCCGTTCTCTTTGCTTCTCTTGGTGGTTTTTATCCGGCAGCATTTGCAAGGTAGACACTTCAACAAAATTTCAATTTTGACATTTTAGCTATTGTAGGAGAGGGCCTTGTTCTATTGGTTGTAGAATGCATGTTTGTATCTGTAAATTTTGTCACATTCATAAATCATATCCTAGTATTGCCAAGACTGAGTAGGTGTGAGAGTTCAATTTGTTCTAAAAATGTTCAAATAATTGTGAGGTTTGAGTCTTCTTGAGATCCGTTATTTATTTATTTGTTTATTTATCGTGTATTTATGGGGCTTGAACCGTTAACTTTGAGATGGGACCCATATTGCTGAGATCCAAACATGTGCCGTTATGTATAAGCGGCAACTGTATGCACTTTGCTTATTAATGTGGCAGCCTAAGTTGAAGAGTATAGGTGAGGGGGAAGCCAACAAAAACTAGGAATTGATATTTACTAATAATTGTTAGTTGGAAACAACTAATAGTATTAATTAGAAACAATTACAGTCGACAAAGAGAGAAGAGTCTCATAACAAATTAAAGTTGATTTAATTTGTTTTTTGTTCAACTACATCAAATAATATGCTGGGTGTCAAGGAACAAGATAGAGTTAATTTTCTTAGTGTGGAGGGTCTTTTGATGGAAATTAAAATGTTGGAAGTTACGGCCCTCCATACTAAGAACCTATGAAGCATAAACACTCCAAAATCGGTGCCGTGGCGGTGTCCGACACGTGGACACGCCGGGGACACGTACGGGACACGCCAGATGGCGTGTCCCTTTAATTTAATGATTTTTTTGTAAGGGACACGGCTGGGACACGCGTGTCACGGCATGGGACACGACAAGGGGAAACAGAGAAGGAGAAAGAGAAGACCTAAATCCTAAATCAAAAGAAGAAGAAAAAACAGAGAAAAGAAGACTAACCTGTTCGATCTCCATGAAAAACAACTAGGGCTTTGAATTCTAATCGACTTGCGACTTCAATCTTCGAAATGACGAACAGATGTCGACTCAAATGAAAACCCAGACGTCGCGAACTTGAATCGACGAACCCACCCAGATGATGCGAACTGAAATTGCCTTCAACTTCGAACTGAAATGTCCTCTCTCTCTCTCTCTCTCTGTCACCTCTCACCTCTCTCTCTTCTTTTTCTTCTCCCGACTCTCTTCTTTCTTTCTTTTTCTTTTTTTAATTTATTTTCCGTATAAATATATATACTTATATATTATATATTTTTATTTAGTTTTTTTTCTTTATAAATTTATGTCTTTTATGTATTTACCATCATTCTATTTTCTTTTAATTTCTCTATTTAATTTTTTTACTTGTATAAACATATATACCTTTAATTATTTTTCGTATAAATATATATACTTATATATTATATATTTTTATTTAGTTTTTTTTTTCTTTATAAATTTATGTCTTTTATGTATTTACCATCATTCTATTTTCTTTTAATTTCTCTATTTAATTTTTTTACTTTTATAAACATGTATACTTTTAAAGGTATATACCTTTAGAGAGAGAGAGAGAGAGAGAGAGAGACGAGAGAGAGCATTTCAGTTCGAAGTTGAAGGCGATTTCAATTCGCATCATCTGGGTGGGTTCGTCGATTCAAGTTCGCGACATCTGGGTTTTCATTTGAGTTGACATCTGTTTGTCATTTCGGAGATCGAAGTCGCAAGTCGATTCGAATTCGAAGCCCTAGTTTTTCATGGAGATCGATCGAACATGTTAGTCTTCTTTTCTTTGTTTTTTCTTCTTCTTTTGATTTAGGATTTAGGTCTTCTCTTTCTCCTTCTCTGTGTCCCCTTGCCGTGTCCCATGTCGTGACACGCGTGTCCCCCGCCGTGTCTCCGCCGTGTCCCCTACAGGAGTGTCCATGCTTCATAGCTTATTTGTTGGTGGATTTTATAGGAGAATTACAATTTTCTATTTTGTATCTATTTCCTTTGATGTACAAGGGTGACACCCCTTGGTGTCCATTTAATACGATCCTATGCGTTAAATTTTAAAAAAAAAAAAAAAAGTGTGAGAGAACTTAGGATGACCTCATATGGTTGGACTTCAATTGTTTTCCCTTCAAAGTTGGCCGTTAAGATTATATTGCCACAAGGACAAGATTAATTAGTATCATGAAATGTTCAAAAACGAGTAAATTAGGAAATTTCTAAAATACTAGAAGTCTAGAATTATTTAGATTATTGTCAAACATAAAAATGTTACAGATGTCACCTGAGCTAGAACCAAATGTCACAAGCCACCACCATGTTACTTATTGCTCTCTTACGTTTAAGAAATCAAAACTTCCTATAAATGGACCCACCTAGAGATCAATTACACCAATTAAAGGAAAGTTTTCCTAAAGGGAAAGGAAAAAAAGTGAGGTGGTAGGATAAAATTTAAAAATCTATGTCCAAATTTCTTTCTTATTGTTGATCACAGAGGTGCCTCGTTTCATGGTCTTGAATAAAAGATATATTTACCTTAAGGCAACCTTTTAAAATATATAAGATCTTGGGTGGCTAATCTTAAATGATTGTGAATTGTTGTTCCTGAAGTAGCTAGATTTGGGGCAGTCTCACAAGATGGGACTACCAGAGGTTAGGGAGGTGAGTGTAGAGGCTAGGAGCGGAGGGATGGGTGAGTAGAAATTATGTGAGGATTTCTTCAAAATCCCATGACATTAAATTTATTCAGAATAGCCCCCCATTTTTATTTTTTTTTTACCCAATTCACTATGGTGCTTCCAGTTGAAGAATTCTAGCTGAGAGAGAGGGAGAGAGAGAGTAGGGGTTCCTAGGCCTTGCTCCCTACCCACATCGGGGTCCTTGGAGAAGTATAGACGGGGAACATGCTGTTACTTGCCAAGCCTACCTGAGTGGGTGCAGTGGGAAGGCATGCTTGGGCGAGAATGACCATGCCTTAGTCTTGAGATGGCAAAGATAGGCAGGCAAAGACATATATGCTTAGGTGGACCTTGCCTTAGTGCTAGCAGCGCCCAAGATGAGGGTGCTATTTTTGAAGCGATCAAAATAGAGAAAATTACACCTTTGGTTGCAAGTAATGATTGCTAGATCTCCAATCACTGTGGAATCTAGATTTCTAAACAAAAATATGGAAAAAGCCTTGAAAATTTGTAATTCAAATGTCATGAGATAAATTCAACAATTTTGAAATTCTTATTACAATATGCTAAAGGTACTGCCCCATTTATACTTTAATGCCCTTTAACTCTCATTTACTTTCCCTAAGCAGTCATTTAGTATTCCAACACCAAGTTATTTAATTCTCTAACAAAATACATGAATGCCTATTTCGGATACCCAGAACAGTAACTCTTCCTAGGAACCATCAATAGTTTGAATCTTTTTGCCTACCTTGGCCGGCACGGCTCAACCTTGGAGGGGAGGTTACATCTGGACAATCTAGTTATTCTTTTGTTGATATATATATCTCTCTTTAGTTTTGGGGCTCACCTGAACTTATGCGTTTTAGAATTTTGAGTTGAGCATGTTCTTTGTTGTGGCCATTGAGGCTTTAACTTCGGGTTGATTTTCATTTCTTGTAACCATATTTAAAGTCATTGACAATTGACATGTTCCAAGGGTGCAGGTTTTTTTGTTACAATTTGGATTGCTGCCGTGATGTTTAAGTCAAATGATATTTTACGAAAGCAGACAGCTCTGAAGGTGCTGTAAATGTTCTTCTCTATTGTGAATACTGTTTAGGATTTTGTTTGTTGATGTAGCTATAATGTTTACTGTCATTTTTAATAACCTAAAAATTTGATTATTAAGCATATGAAGTGTTTCTCTCTGCAGGGGGAGAGGAAAATACCTATTCTCATTGGCATCTCTTTCATGTTTGGGCTTCATGTGATTGTTGTGTACTGGTGGTATTGGAATGATGATATTCTGTATCTGTTGATCATGGTTCCCCCAAAAGCTATACCACCTTTTTGGCATGCTATCTTCATCATTATGGTGAGTGGTGTGTCTTGTCACTTAGTCATTATGTTGACTGCTGCGTTTTTTTTTTTTTTTTTTTTGGCTGTTGTTTTTAACTGACGCATAGTATATTATGATTTATTAGAATATTTTTTTCTGATAAGTGTTTTTTAATACATTTTATTATTATTATTATTATTATTATTATTATTATTATTATTATTATTATTATTATTATTTTAACATTTACATCCTTGTCCTTTTCTAAGATTTTGTGTGAGGTTGGGGAAGTCATCAGAAAGTGTTAAAGTTTAGCTGGTATAGTGCTTATTGACTTCATAATAATACGTATAAAAGCATGTTGCTTTCTTCTAGATCAGGTTAAATTCAGCACCTGCTGGAAAGTGATTTCTTTCTCGTGTTTCCTCCTAAATCTCAGCAACGTATTTTGTCTTTTATGAAGGGAAAATGTTTGGAGCGCTTTTCTTTCCTTAGTTAGGCATGTTTCAAGCTCAGCATCTATTCTGGTTCTAAATTTTGTGTGCCATTAGGCATCAAACAATCTATTTGTCAATGTAGGCTTTTTGGCCTTTTAAGTGTGAAACTCCTTGTTCAAAGTTGAGATTTTTTAATTTTGTACTCTTCATGTTTTCCAGGGCTTTGTCCAATTGTGATATACTTTTAAAAATGGTTTTGTAATTTCTCAGTGCCTTGTGAGAATTCTTACTGTTGGTTTGTTTCAGATACTTTGGTTCGGTAGGCAGCAATGGTTCTCAAGTGTATTCTACTAATGTACCACAAAAACAGCAGAGGGCAAAATTACCGTAGACAGGTGAGTTCATGTTGACTCGTGCATTTAGAAAATTCATTTAGGTTCGTATAATGCACATTGGTTGTTTTAAAATTCATTTAGGTTCATTTTATTACTGATAATAAATTTTTTATATTTATTATTATGGTTCATTTTACAGGGTCAAATGCTAACTTTGGTGGAGTATCTGCTTCTGCTATACCGTGCCTTGTTGCCAGCACCAGTCTGGTATCGTTTCTTCTTGAACAAAGAATATGGGAGCCTCTTTTCATCATTAATGACTGGGCTGTACCTAACCTTCAAGCTCACAGCTGTAGTTGAGAAGGTATTGAGTATGCCCAGCTTCTGTTATTCAGCTCCTTTTATTGTTGGCAGTTTTGTGGTGGCTGTTTTTTTTTTAGTAGTAGCTTTTTTGTACATGGTTTTTATTTCTTTTCTTCCCCAATTCGTCTATTGGTTGGTGGTTTTCAGGTCCAATCTTTCTTTGCTGCGTTAAAGGCATTGTCTTGCAAAGAGAGTCATTACGGTGCTTACGCAACTTCAAAGCAGGTAGTGCAGTTTTCCTTTTTCATGCACCCTACTGAGCAATTTCCATAAGTTGAATCATGTGTTGCTATGTCACTGATAAATATCTCTTTGGAATACTTTTTTTTTTTCTTTTCCTTCTATATTCCTATACATGTTTATTATGTATGAGGTTAGAGGTTTTGACCTGACATGATGGCAAGTGGTCATCTGCCCCACCACTATGGCGTGGTTTGACTCATGAGAATTAGGCGCTCCGCCAAAAAGTTGGGGTACGGTTGGCTACCTGCTACCTCTCATTAGGGTTTTAAATATAGTTTGGTTTGTCTCTAACCAGCCCCTTCGAACCAGAATTTCATGCCACTGAGTTGTATACACCCTGGTATATCAGTGTGACTAAAATATTGCTAATGAATCTTTTGTTAATGAAGGCTTCTACATTACTCACAAATCACGACTGATAGGGTCTGTTCTCACAACTCCAACCCATTTTTCTTAGCATTGTTTTTGTCGAGACTGTGTGTTGAATGACCACATTCCCTATTGGTGATATGGATTATTTTCACTTTTTATGTGACTAGTCCCTTGTCATTGGTTGGTGTTTTACATTCTTGTCTCATTTACACATCTGTCTTAACATCCTCTACTTAGTTACTCTCTTCTATCTTAAAAGAGTCTCCTCTTTTATATGATACACTTTGATCACATGTCATACCAGCACATTCAGTCCTTCATTTCTTCCCCTCTGCTTGATATACTTGATGGTCTTGTACATGTTACATGGACTTGGAAGTTGGGTATGGGTGTCAGGTATGGGTGCATACGTAGAGATCAGACCCATCAAACCTCAAATTTAAAGGGTATGTGGACTTGAAAAAAAAAAGTTTATATTTTATATTTTTAATTTATCATGTAAAGTATCGGACGGACACATCCCACACCTTTGTCCAAATGTCAGGTGTCCGACATGGCTATTTGTCAAACTTCATTTTTCGATGAATTCAATTAATGAAGATGTTTGGATTCGCTCCATTGGTAATTGATGATAGTCTTTGTTCACAGTGATGTGTTTGAGAAAAAAATGTGAATAACAACTCCTCACTATGTGCTCTCCATTTATGATGCCTTTTTTATTTGCTTTGTAGTGTTTTGACCTCGTGCTTGTTAATAATTGCTTTGAGTGGATTCTTCCAGAATATTTACCATTTAAGGGAAAGTTATTCACTTATTCAGCTTGATGCGATCTAATGCAGGTCAGTGCAGCGGGTGATCTGTGTGCTATCTACCAGGAAAAGATGCATGCTCCAATCTTGTTACGTTTTAAACACATATTTTGTGAAGATTGTGTATTGGAATGGTTAGTTTTCTGTCCTCTGTTCAGCTTGTTTTTTGTGTGCTTCAGTGTATTTTGTTCAGCGGAGCATTCATATACTTCAAATTGTTATTATTTAATGAATTTTTGGTGGTTGTGCTCTTTGATTGCTTTCCATTTATAGCATTTTGTGTTCTTTTGATAAAATACAGTAAAATATCCACCTTTCCAAAAAAGAAGCAAGTAGGTGGAGAACCTGTTTGGTGGATTGCTTAACTAGTCGCCCAACCCCTCTTGGACTTGAAAATTGGAAGCCTAACAGTAATATAGTATTTTGGGGCTCTAATAAATGTGCTCAAAGTCTATTACTAGAAAATGTATGATGAAGAATTTCTCAGTGCAGCATTAAGGGTGTGTTTGGATCAAGGATTTGAGGAGGGGGATTTGTCATAGAAAGGAAAAAGGAAGGGAAAAAGGAAAAAGGAAGGGAAAAGTGAATGAAAGTCTTTTCCCTTTTCTTTTCCTTTCCCTTCACAAATCCCTCCTGAAATCTTCGATTCAAACACAGCCGAAAGGTGTGGAAGTTGAATGCCTAGGCATCGTAGTTGGCCTCTATTGTATGTGTTGGAGTTGAGAGAGTTTGCTCAATGTGTATGGTGTGTCTGTTATTAGTAATTGAATGCTATCTGGCTTTGAAGGTTCTTATAAAAAAAATGCTATGAAACGGATTGAATACGAAACTTAGTTTCATTACAGCATCAGAAATTCTAACCCCTGGTCTTACATACACGCAGGTGACATAGCTTGATAATCAACATGTACAAAACAGAGTGCCATTGGAGATAAATTGTTCACGGGCATTGTTTTATTCTAGTGATTTAATTGCAGCAATCACCATAGGCTATTTGGTATCATTTTCATGTTGAATTACAATAATACTATCATTATGACCTTATGGTGTATTATGTTCATTCAAAGCAAAGTTCTATTAAATAGATGGAATTTGATTGTGATTTCAGAGTGCCATTAACGACTGCACTAAATCTATTAAAACATGAATTTTCTACTTCCAATTTCTGTATGGGATAAAAAAGAGTCCTGTGTTTCCAGGTTCAAGAGGGAAAGAACATACCCACTGTGCAGAGCTTTGGTGAAACCTACAGATCTCAGATCATTCGGTGATGGATCAACTAGTCTGTTTTTCCAGTTATTCTGAAAACATCAAGTACTGTCTTGTTCGGGGAGATTTTTTTGCTTTGAAGCTTAAAACCCTTGCTCAAAGCAGCCATCTCCTTATCATGTCAACATCACAGGTAAAATCTGACCAAATCTGGCCCAGCCCAGTTCTTGGGCCACTGCTGGAAGTTAGTGTCGTATGCTGTATTAAAAAAAGTTGTGTATGTAATCGGGGCCTTTGCTTTGAGGTCCAACAATATATGTACCACACTGTCCAGTTGCCGTAAATGAAAGCTTTCCAATAAATGTTTTGTCGCCTTGCAATGCATTAAATGTATTATATTCTCATATCAAAGAGCTTCAATGATGGTTTGGATGTTTTGCAATGTTGTTACATAAAAAATTTGAGTTCTGTGCCTACTGTGATGGATGGAGAAATGAGAAACATGAGTTTGACACGGGGTATGAATTTACATGATAAGAATGGTGATGGACTGAGAGATGAGAAACATGACACAGGGAATGATTTTACATGATAAGAATAGTGCTTGTTTGTCGTATTCGTTTTGCTGTGTTTAGTTTTTAGTTTTTATGGCATATTGCAGAGCTGTATGAGGAAAGTATTGGTCACCTTTGTACAAAAATGTAGATGTACTTCATATTGCCAGAATCAGGGCAGTGCTTGGTTGATATCATTCAGTTTTCAACTTTAAAGCTTCCCTTCCTTTACCTAGGGTTTTATTAATGAGAAAACTGTCTCTGGCTTTATCTAGGGAGGCCTTCTAGCTGTACATCTCGACCTTTGTTAATTTTGCCATTTAATATTAGGTTAGTTATATATATGGTGATTAATAACTGCTGACAATAAGCTTAAGAATTAGATTCTAACCACTCCATGATCTCACTTCCAATCCCCAATGATTTTCGAGCCCCGGTCCCCGCCCCGACTAGCCCCGATGTAAAATTACATGTATACCCCCTATTTATATAAATGTTTATGTTTAGGGTTTGGTTGAAAGAAGAGAGAGGTCCTTGCCGCTGCTCTCACTCTTACTCTTACCGCCGCTGTTCTCTCTCCTTCTTCACCGCCACTGTTCTCTCTCTCTCTCTCACACACACGACGTCGACGACTGCTGCTCACAGAGGCAGACTTGAAGTTCCTCTTTGTCACCTAAACAAAAGAATTATGCTAAGTGGGAACTGATATCCTTCCTCGTAGTTGTATGTAGTATCAAATGCTTCCTTTATGTAGTATCTATATTAGTTTTTGTACTTTTTTTTGCTGATTCTGAATGATTCCACAAATGGGAAAGAAAATGAAGGTTCAATCTCTCTCTCTCTCTCTCTTAACTAGATCTAGGATTTTCAGTTTCAGATCTAAGTGTATATGTGTATGTATATATATGTATATATATATTTATGTAGTATACTAAATGACTGCTTAGGGAAAGTAAATGAGAGTTAAAGGGTAGTACCTTTAGCATATTGTAATAAGAATTTCAAAATTGTTGACTTTATCTCATGACATTTGAATTACAAACTTTCAAAACTTTTTCCAGATTTTTGTTTAGAAATCTAGATTCCATAGTGATCGGAGATCTAGCAATCATTACTTGCAAGTTGCAACCAAAAGTGTACTTTTCTCTATTTTGATCGCTTCAAAAATAGCACCATCATCTTGGGTGCCGCCAGCACTAAGGCAAGGTCCACCTAAGCATATGTCTTTGCCTGCCTATCTTTTTTTTTTTTTTTTAGACATATGCTTAGGTGGACCTTGCCTTAGTGCTGGCAGCACCCAAGATGATGGTGCTATTTTTGAAGCGATCAAAATAGAGAAAAGAACACTTTTGGTTGCAACTTACAAGTAATGATTGCTAGATCTCCGATCACTATGGAATCTAGATTTCTAAACAAAAATCTGGAAAAAGTTTTGAAAGTTTGTAATTCAAATGTCAAGAGATAAATCCAACAATTTTGAAATTCTTATTAGAATATGCTAAAGGTACTGCCCCTTTTATACTTTAATGCCCTTTAACTCTCATTTACTTTTCCTAAGCAGTCATTTAGTATTCCAACACCAAGTTATCTAATCCTCTAACAAAATACATGAATGCCTATTTCGAATACCCAGAACAGTAACTCTTCCTAGGAACCATCAATAGTTTGAATCTTTTTGCTTGTCTTGGCCGGCACGGCTCAACTTTGGAGGGGAGGTTACAAGTGGACAATCTAGTTATTCTTTTGTTGATATATCTCTTTAGTTTCGGGGCTCACTTGAAGTTATGCGTTTTAGAATTTTTAGTTGAGCAGGTTCTTTGTTGTGGCCATTGAGGCTTTAACTTATTGTTGATTTTCATTTCTTGTAACCATATTTAAAGTCATTGACAGTTGAAATGTTCCAAGGGTGCAGGTTTTTTTGTTACAATTTGGATTGCTGCCGTGATGTTTAAGTCAAATGATATTTTACGAAAGCAGACAGCTCTGAAGGTGCTGTAAATGTTCTTCTCTATTATGGATGTTGTTTAGGATTTTGTTTGTTGATGTAGCTATAATGGTTACTGCTATGAAGCACGGACACGGACACGCCACACGACACGAACACGCGAAAACACAAATTTTTAAAAAATGGGGGACACGACACGCTGGGGACACGTTCAATATATATAATTAATTTTATTTATTATATGTCATAAAATTATAAAAAAAAATTCATTAAAAGGTAATAAAATATACAAAATAACACTATTAAAATTATAAAAAAATAAACATTTAATTGATTTAACATCATATATAAACATACATTATTAAAATTATATACTCAAATAATAGAAAAGAAAAAATAAAATCAGAATATAAAAGAAAAATAAAAGAAAAGAAAAAATAAAATAAAATCAGAATAAAAGAAAAGAAAAAATTAAATTAAAATCAGAATAAAAGAAGGGAATAAAAGAAGGGCGAAGATCGACTAAGGAAATAAGACAGAGGTTGAGAGAGAGAAAGAGCGAGCGACTGACGGAAATTGAAGAAGAATAAAGATTGAAGATCGAAGAAGAAGAGGTGTACCTTAACGACGAAGGGCAAGACACGACTGACGACTATCGAGAGACGACTGACGAGGAGCGATGATCAACGAGAAGAGAAGACGAACGATGAACGACGAAGTCAGGTCCTCTCTTTCTCACCCTTTCTCTGCTGTTTCTCTTCTATTCGAAGTAGATTAGGGCAAATTTTTGTTTGTTTTTACTTATTTACAAATTGACCCCAAAAAAATTTAGTAAATTGTGAAATTACCCCCGAACGTGTCCTGAACGTGTCTATAACGTGTCCTGAACATGTTCGGATGTAAAAAAAAGAAAAAAAGAAAAAAATGGGACACTCTCTGCTGCGTGTCGGACACGTGTCCACCGCGTGTCCGACGCGTGTCCATGTCCGACACGTGTCCGACATTGGTACAGAGCCCTCGAAGAGGTGTCCGTGCTTCATAGGGTTATTGTCATTTTTAATATCCTAAAAATTTGATTATTAAGCATATGAAGTGTTTCTCTCTGCAGGGGGAGAGAAAAATACCTATTCTCATTGGCATCTCTTTCGTGTTTGGGCTTCATGTGATTGTTGTGTACTTGTGGTGTTGGAATGATGATATTCTGTATCCGTTGATCATGGTTCCCCCAAAAGCTATACCACCTTTTTGGCATGCTATCTTCATCATTATGGTGAATGGTGTGTCTTGTCACTTAGTCATTATGTTGACTACTTTTTTTTTTTTTTTTTGGCTGTTGTTTTTAACTGATGCATAGTATATTATGATTTATTAGAATAATTTTTTCTGATAAGTGTCTTTTAATACATTTTTTTTTTGGTAATTATTATTATTATTTTAATATTTACATCCTTACCCTTTTCTAAGGTTTTGTGTGAGGTTGAGAAAGTCATGAGAAAGTGTTAAAGTTTAGTTGGTATAGTGCTTATTAACTTCATAATAATACGTATAAAAGCATGTTGCTTTCTTCTAGATCAAGTTATGTTCAGCACCTGCTGCAAAGTGATTTCTTTCTCGTGTTTCCTCCTAAATCTCAGCAACGTATTTTGTCTTTTATGAAGGGAAAATGTTTGGAGCTGTAGACACCCCATTTTTGACCGTCCTCAAGACTTGGACGTCACCGTTGGAACACTCGGTGATTATCCATGCTTGTGTTCGTTTGGAGTTCCCGGAGTTCTCGGCTCGTGCGCCTTGCCTCAGGACCTCCGAACTCGACCGTTTTGTGTCTGGTTTTGCACCAAACACTTGTGTTTTGCCTTGGAAGGGCAAGGAATGCCTTGTGAGGCATCCCCACACACCACCGGCTGTGGCTAGAGGCCACCGGCTGGCTGGTGTTGCCACCGGCACTCTTTTGTGCCGACCGGCACTAAGTTTTGCCAAAATGGCATCCTTAGCCGGCCGGGCACTGTGCAGTTGCTTTATGAGATATTTTCAGACAGCTGTATAGTTTTGGTTCCCCTCCATACACGTGTATGGAGGGATGACCCTCTTAGTTAGCTTAGCTTGTAAGCTTTGCAAGCTTTGCTTGCCTATAAGAGGACCACTCCTCTTCTTGGCTTAGGGTTACAAAATTTTAGACATTTTAGACAGACCAAGCTCTGGTTTTTAGGGTTAGGATAGATACACATCCTATCTCTCTCTTTCTCTCTTGTTTTGTACACTAGGTGTTTGTGACTTACTATTGCTCACCAACACCTAGTGTTTCACCTTCCTCTTGGAACTGAGGGTGCTAAGGGCTTGTTCTTGGTGTTCTTGGCTGGTTTGAAGTTTAAAGAGGCATCAAGGTTACCATTGTTGGAGTTGATCATCAAGGGTAAGAAACTACCCCTTTTTCCCCATTCTTGCATTCCATTTTTGCCTAGTTTAAAACAGTTTTTGTGCTTAGTCTATAACACATAAAAGTTCTATTTTTTAAGCCTCTTTATTGTTTATTAAGAGTGCTTGGTGGTTTGGGTAGGTTTGACCACCCTTAGGCCTTGAAAAGGCTCATTTTTGTGCTATTTTGTTGAGATCTGAGACCTTGGTGCTTGGGCCTCTTCACCACTGAAATCTTGAGGGATTTCAGTGGTGAAGAGGGTGCCTTGAGGTCCCAAGAAGGAGAGGGCCACCCCCTCTCCTTGATGTCCTTGAAAAGGGTAAGTTTTGGCCTCCAAAGGAGCACCATGTTTGGTTGTTTGTTGAGCATGTCTTGGCTGCATTTTATGTTTATTATGCCCTAATATGACATTGCTAAGTGTTGGTTTTAGCACTCCTTGCATGCTTTGCATAGTTGCTTTGTAATGCCTTAATAGTCCCTTAACATGCCTAGGTTGTTGGCCCTAGTTTGAGCATGTTTTAGGCCTAGATCCATGAAGTGTATATGCTTATTTTGCCATGTTTAAGGTTTGTCCTAAGTCATTTTGGTCAATCTTAGCATGTATCTTGTAGCTCCTTTGCATTTTAGGCTTGCTAGCCTTCGAGTATGCATGTGTAGCATGTGTTGCTTACCTCATTTTGATGGTTTGGAACCATTTGGCATGTCATTTCAGTCCATTTAGCATGCTTGTTTGATTGCCTTGCATGCCTCTTTAACGCTTTAAAAGCATGTGTTGAATGCTCCATGTTTTGGCCTTAATGCATGCCTTTGATTTCAAGCCTCTTAGATGCCATCTAAGTGGTCCTTTGGGCCTAATTTGACATGCTAAAAATCTGTTTTTGGTTGATCAATGCATACCATAATTGCCTTGCATAAGTATGGTTCAATGCCTCATTGACTTGCTTTGAACCTTAGGCCATTTGCATGCTTTGGTTTGGTCTACTTTGACTTGGTTTGGCACCATGTTTGACATGATTTTCCGAGCTTTACAATGTGTGCTCATTGTCCTTGTTTGGTATCTCCAAGTGTGATTGGGGGTTGCCATGTTTATGCCTTGGGTTTGGACCATAACACTTGCATGTGTGTGTGTGTGTTTAGTCTCCATTTCTAGGCACTTTGGCCACTGATTTTAGGCCAATTAGGAGTAGCCTAATTCATGTTTTAGTCCACTCCATTGCTTGGTTTATATGCCTCTTTGCTTAGGTTGTATCCCTAACATGTTTAGCTTGCTTGCATTGTTCATGTTGCATGCTAGATAACATGCTTAGAGTTGCATTGCATAAGCATGCATGCTTGGCCTCTTGAGATTGAAAATGATAGAGGTTTGGCACCCTTTCATGTTTATTTGGTTTGCATGCATTTGAAAGTGAAGTTGCATCCTTGGTTCCTTGGGCCATCATGCATGGAAATGCGTGATTGGTGGTCCGAGAATCGAGACACATGCCCCTTTGAGTCACTAACATGATAAGGGATGTGTTTGGTGCATAAATGGCTTGAATTATATTGTCATGCATAGATTTCCCCTCTGCTGCTGTGAATTGCAGGTTCTGCAGGCATTCAGTGCCGGCCGGCACTATTTAGTGCCGACCGGCAGTCAACAAACAGCCGATGGCTTCTTTTTGTTCCGGTGGCCTCCTCCTTCAGTCGGTGGTGTCCTACCCCAGCCGGTGGTGATCCCCAGTGCCCTGAGAGGCACTCCTGGGACTTTGGCAATTTTCTGAGGAGGAGAGCAGAGGAAACAGAGGCAATCCGTGCATGGCAGTGCGGTTCCGAGCCAGTCCCGAGCGCATGCTGCATTTGGCCCTCATCCCGAGGCGGTTTACTGTTTAATTAGATTAATCAATTTATCTGATTAATTTAGTTAATTTGTAATAATTAATTAGCTTGCGTAGTTAATTAAATTGTATATTCTTTCGGTCCCTCCGAGTGAGGGCGTATCTGTAATAAGTGTGTGTGAGTGGATGTATGTCTTCCAATCCCCACTTCTTTCTTCCCTTTTATTTACCTGCTTACGATGGTAGATTAGGGCACATTTAAATTAGCATACCTTATGCAATGCATGCGTGCATTCATGCATTTGTTTACATGCACCGGGCTCGGTACATCATACAAACTGCATCGTACTTTCGATTTCCAAATTGAATACGTGCTACTTGCGCATTTCATATGCCATGTTTAGGGTTAGCCGAGCCTACTCTAGATTGCATCTATGTCTGTGTTGCATTAGCCACTTAACATGAACTAGGTCATGCATGTTTTGCTAACCAGTCTCTTGTTTTTGGCACAGAGTACGATGTAAGTTTTTATGCTTTAGCATGTCGCATGCGTGTGAACGTTTGCCATGACAGTATGCTTGCTATGCGGCTAAATGCTTACGTGATAAATTGCTTGAATGCCTGTGGGTGGAGGTTGGATTGCGTGAGTTGGAACAACTCATTGAAATCCGTATTTTAGCCTACTTTCGAGTAGCAAAAACCAACACATTTTTCGAGACAAAACGGATATGCAATGTTTATTTCCAAGTTAGGCAATCTAATCTATACTTTTGTGTTGTGCGCATCACATAGTAATTCTAGGCTAATAACCGGAATAAGAATGCATAAAGTTTTCAAAAACGGATATCATGGTTAGTAGAGGCCGGTCTTCGGACCGGGCGAGAGGGGGTGCTCATAGCTGACCTTCCCCGATCGTACCCAAGCTCCCGAGCCAAGTCACTTTGGTGATGACGGACACGTGGCCTTCGGCACCGAGTCAGGGTTTCCTAAATTCCCCCATTTTAAAAATATTTAGGTGGTGACTCTGTATCTGGCAAAGCAGTCCATGTTTGGCACTACTTTTCAAAAAAAAATTATTTTCTCAAAACGATTTGCCAAAGTTGGACTCTTTGGTTCAGATTATGAACCGCAACAAAACAAAAAAGTAGGAGAGTCCGAACTGTAGCGAGTGGCCCCCGCGGGCGCTGTTACAGTTTCTGGCGACTCTGCTGGGGATTATTAGAGAGCTTGACTCGAACTCATGATATCCTATTTTGACTACACTTATGTGTTTCTTTGCATTGCATGTGCATTGGTGCGCCTAGGACACCGTGTTGGCCATCTGCTATTCCTGAGCGGTTTGCCGGAGGCTTGTCTTGTTAAGGCATGTCCGTAAGGCTGACCGGTTGCGGGCTCTGCCAGTATGGGAACACAAACCCCGGTTTTACCGGGGCACCCTTGTCGACCATTCGACCTAGTGCATATTCGGAATCCGTAGTGACCATTCCAAACTAGGACAGGTTGCTTACCCGATGCTAAGTTGTTTGAAACCGCTGCGTGCGTAGTGAAACCCTAGCTCCTGACAAAATAGGACAAGGAAACCCTACCCCAACATAGGGGTGTTTTGGCTCTCATTTATCTGCTATGTGCTTTTTAGAGTGTATCTCTGCAGGGGAACGCATATATCAGTTTGCAAAGTTTGAGCATCAGGCCTGAGGGCACTAGTATCAGTATGGTTGAGAATCAGTGGTGTCTGCGGGTATCAGTTCAGTTTTGAATAGTGATTCTGGGGAACAGTGTTCAGTAGTAAAGTACAGTTGTCCAACTACACCCGTGTTTGATCTGTTTGGGGCTGAAATGCTGCTTGTTTTCCGTTTCAGTTCAGGAATCCAAAGGGTCAATCTAGAACAGCTAGTGTCTTCTTCTTGCTGAGGCGAGACTGAACATGACGCAGAATTCAGAAGAAATAGTGGTTATGACAGCCGCGTTGGATCAAGGGATCACCCTACAGAGTGAGGCCGGCGTAAATATGCCGTATCCTCCTAGGTCGCCCGCTACACACCCAATCTGGGCCCCCCAGTTCTATCAGGCTCGCGAGCCCACTACATTCGAGTTAATGGGGATGATAGGTGATCTCCAAAGATCTGTGGCAGATCTCGCTTACGGGATGTCAGCCTCGCCACCGGTTGCACCGTATGCCGAAAATTTTGAGCCCCAAGAGCCCCCGCTACTAGGGCGGATTGTGATCGAGCTTAATCAGCCGGAGATGGCCTCCACATACAACAGTGATGTACCAGTACCAACCCAAACCTCTCATCAGGCTGAGGCCAGAGGTAAAAATGTGGCAAAGGCAGACGCCGACCCCATGGGACAGCTGCTGTGGACAGTCGAGGCTTTAAAAGTTGGGGGGATGAACAAACAACAGGTATCTGCGATGACAACCAAAATTGTGAAGGATGCTTTTCCCACTCTACCTGAGGGTAGTTCAAGCCAGTCGGAAAATCGGGATAGACCCCGTTATGTTGAAACAGTTTCTCTCACTCCCAACCCCGTACCTGGGAAGGATCAAAAATTCAAGCCCGCACATGCCGATCCGTTCGCCAGCACATCTAGCAGGAGCACTCAGGCTTCAAAATACCAGCCCCGGGGGCACAGGGCCTTTCATGCTCTCTACATGCCACTGTCTAGGGCGCTTCTCATTTTGGCTAAGAAGGGGCATCTTACACCTCTTGAGCCGCGACCTCTGCCGAAGAACCTCCCGACAGGCCATGATGCTACACAGTACTGTGCGTACCACCAGCAAACTGGCCACTCCACCGATAACTGCTTTCGCCTCCGCCATGAGGTGCAGGATCTGATTGACAACGAGGTTATCCTCTCACCCACCTCAGCTAAATCCGTCACCACTCAGTTGTTGGATTTTGAGGACACCGATGCTGCAAGTATGTAGTTGGGATTCAACCGCCTGCGGGCAGCGCCTCGAGTTTTTGATGTGGCGTCTGGCACGCATTTTTTGAGCATCTGCGAATGCTAATCTTGTAAATCCTGGCTTGGGTGCCGAGTTAGTCGTTTGCTTTGTTTTGAGTCTGTCTCTGTCTTGAGTCAGTCCTTTTTGCTTAAGGGTCTGTCTTGTTGTAACGAGTCAGTCCCTCTTTTGTATAGAATACTAGGTGACTCCGGGGTTGTTGCCTCGAGCACCGTTTTGTTTTGTAATTACTTCTTTTTTGCTTTCTTCTTGGGTCTGTCTCTGCAGTGGAGCCAGTTGCATCCGAGGAACCTGAATGAAACAGCTGCGGCTACCGTGTTTCCGTATCTATTGTTTTGGGCTAGTCGTGCCACAGAATTCGAATAGGGTGACAGCGCATTCCACCCACTCTTGTGTGCCCTAATAATTATTGTTTTGGCCTAAGTTTTTCAAACCCTTTTGAACACTGCGGTGAAAACGAAGAGGAAGGAATTCCTCGGGATTTGCAAAACTTTGATCAAATTGAAAGAAAGAAAGGCATGCCAAGCCCTTGATGATTGAGATCATGCTTGTCAGCGTGAGTACTGAGAAGGACCCTAGCTTGATCCAGACTGGTTCCACACTGTCTTCGGCGCGAGCGATTCGTCGCCTTCTTAAAAACTTTCGAAAACAAAATGTTTTGCGCAGTCCTGCGAAGACCTGTGTGGGATCGCTCTCGAGATTGCGCAGCTTAGGATCGCTCTCAGCCTCGAGACCCGACCCCTCATTTTCAAACCTTGGACCGGCATCCAGAATGTTCAATGGTC
This sequence comes from Camellia granthamiana, assembly GCA_036172215.1. NCBI lineage: Eukaryota > Viridiplantae > Streptophyta > Magnoliopsida > Ericales > Theaceae > Camellia > Camellia granthamiana. Next base: position 20,777,746 of record CM069906.1, on the reverse strand, counting down.
AGCTATCAATGTGAAGCCCGTGTGGCCCGACTCGAAGCAGCCCTCGATCAAGGGGCACCGAAATCGGAGCAAAAGACTAGAGTTCACCAGGAGAAGTTGGCAAAGCAACCGTGATTGATTCTCCTGCAAAGTACTGCAACGGTCATTCTCCCGAAAAAGGGGAGGCTTCGATTTCGAAAACCATTTGGCATGGACTTGCTACGCTTTTACCCTTTGAGAGACTCGCTGGGCTGAAAACCCGGAAGGGCGACCCAGGCAAAAGTAAGAGCAAAAGAAAAATACAAAAGAAAAAAAATCAATCAAAAAACCAAAAAATAACAAAAAAGAAGAAAAAAAGAAAAAATGCAAAAGAAAAAAAAGAAAAAGAAAGAAAAGAAGCTCGCAAGGTCGAAAACCCGCATTGGGCGCCTTGGCAAAAGTAAGAGCCTAAAAATAGTGAAGGTTAAAATACCCGAGAGTACCTTAACCGGAACTACGTAAGGCTTGATTCCCATGTTTTGGGATACGTAGGCAACTTCATCCTGAAGTCCAGCCCTTAACGCTTTCATAGCGTCTCAGTCCATGTAATGGTTTTGATTACCTATGCTTCCTCCGAATCCGATGTCTCGGTTGCAACAACTGGAGCTGCGTGATCAACTTCCTCCTGAAGTCCAACCACCAATGCTTTCAAGGTGACTGTGTCCATATATTGTTTGTGGCCGCCTTCGTCCTCTCCGTGCATGAGAATTCGGTTGCGATCAATCATCGATGAGCATGCCGCGGCATCGTCCAAGCAAGGGGCAACTTTTCGTTGCCTTATATCGCCATAAAGTTGCCCTGAGTTGCCGCCCAAACTAGGGGCAACTTTCCGTTGCCCTCTTCCCCCCCTTCAAGCAAGGGGCAATTTTCCCAAATTGCCTCCGATCCGAGGTTGCGTATCTCGAGGGTAGGTTCTGTGCTTGTTGAGCATTGACTGTTCGCGAAAATAGTTTTTGAAAATTTTTTTACTGAGGTTGACTATTTTCTCGAAAATTATTTCATTTTCCAAAATCGGACCATGTTTGGACCCAAAAAGGAAAACTTTCAGTGCTTACGGCCTGACTTGCATGATTTTCAAATCAAAAATTGAACAAGCATGTTAATCTGACGTTCATTTTGATCAAAACTGTTTTAGAAAGAAAACAAAAAATGGTCAAAGTAATGAACTAGGGGCACAGTTTGAGCCAGGTGTTCTGTCTCTCCCTTGTCATCAACGCGCCTGCCAGGAAAGCACTTTATCTATCAGAAGAAACAGCCGTGAGCTAGCTGTATTCGGCATGAATCTGCCGCTTCCTATTCATCCATCAATCACCCTGGGGAGGGATGAAAAATGAGAGAATAAAGAATAGAGAGGTGTAAGTCGAGAGAAAAGTGAGCAAGAGGGTTTTGAGAGAAAAACCGAGCTTGAGGGCCAAGTGGCGTGAGAATCACACAAATCAGAAAGGGTGGGAAACCTGCCCGGAGGAATTGGCTCCTCAAGGTCTTTTGTTTTCAAGCACGTCTATGTGTCGTGTCCTTTGATTTGTCGGTCTCAATTTAGCTTTGAGTCTTTTCCGAGTGTATCTCGTTGTGTTTAGGTCGTGTGCCTTTTATTTTCTTCACTTGAGTCCTTTCCACTGTGTTCAGTTGTAGGCTCGATACCCCGGTTGTGAAATCCCTTTTCCAAAGTCAATCGTTTGTGCTCAGAATGCTGTGCCATTCTCTACATTTATGCGAGGCAAGAGAAGAAAAGGAAATTTTGGGACATCCGAATGTGTTTCAACTTCAACTGTCTCAGTTTTGGTGATCCGTCTTGTCAGATTGGGCCAATTGTTCAAAGTTTGCCGTGTGCAGAATGGACCGGATATTGTATTATGAGCTGTGTGCAGATTAATCCCCAGCAGAATATGGGCTATTTGTTCAGTTTGAGCAGTGATTTGTCTGGGTTGTTTGCTGTTAGTTGGTTGGTTATCCGATTATTACAGTGCAAGTGCTCAATTTTCAGACAACAAATCGTAATCATTTACATTTGAGGTGTAATATGATGCAGTGCAATGCAAAGTACGAGGTATGTAAATAAAATACTTTTCAGATAAAAGTTTGTTTCATATCATCGTCTTTTCAAATACAAAGTTTTGAAGAAAGCAAAATCTACCTGTGGCAGTACAAAGTACTCTATCTACTAAAAAGAGAAAAGTACAAGAAAAGAAATAAAGAAGAAAAGCAGCGAAAAATCATCATCAGCAGCAACCTCACGCCTGAGGATCTGTCCTGGCCCTCTTCCTGGGCAGAAGCCCAGGAGCATCGTCGGAAGCATCGCTGTCAGAGCCCGAGCCCGAGCTATCCCCGGCCTCCTCCTCGGACGACTCCGCCTCCATCTCTGACTCGCCATCACCTGGAACTGGTGCTCGCGAGCTGCTCCCGACATGAGCGTGTCTCCCTCTGGTACGGGGGAATATCCTGCCATCCCGAGTAGAAAGGGGAGGCCCAGCCGGAGGAGCGCCGCCCACTGGCGGAATCGGAAAGGGAGGCTGAAAAATACGAAAAGCAAATGCATCAGAAAGCTATGAGCAGTATATCAAAATGCAGTGTATAAGTACAGTATGTGAATGCCGTGAGCAGTTAATCAGTACAGAGTGCAGTGTATGAGTACAGTGTGAATGCCGTGAGCAGTTAATCAGTGCAGAATGCAGTGTATGAGTACAGTGTGTGAATGCCGTGAGCTGTTTATCAGATTTTGTGTAGTGCATCAGTATGTATGGAACAGAGTATGGTTTGAGACTGTGGTCAGAAGAACGTACCGGAAGACTGTAGGCGGCCATGACATCGAGGGTCCGCTGCAGCATCCCCATCAGGGAGGCACACAGCTCCACCGACTGCCGTGTGTACTCGGAGGAAGCCTGCAAAAGTATCGGATGCATTAGTATTCTGCGGAATATCAAATAAACTGAAATGGAATGACAATGCAAGATGCAAAGTGAAGTAATACGTACCGAGGGTAAGTCGGGAATACCGGCTAACTCGTGACCAGCCGGGGGAGGAACGAAGGGGATCTGGTAGGTCTCCCCACCCTGCCCCCTGTACGTCAGCATAGTGGGCAGAGCGGGCCAACCGGACCCTCGTCCCCTCTGTACCCCACCCCTGCCTTGGACTCGGGCTCTCCTCGAAGATCCCACTCCTGCTCCTGCCTCTGCCCGAGCCGCCGGCACCGCAGGACTCCCTCGCTCAGTCTGGCGACCCCCGCTCAGAGGCCGCATGATGAAGGTCTGGACGTACTCGGAGTAGTCGCCCTCGCCCCTATAGCCGTCCTCGTCCCAGCCAAGGGTGTAGTCCTCCATCTACTGCAGAGAAAACCTCTCGGTGTCCCTCATGTGCTCAGGAGGGTGAACCGGGACTATCTGCTCTGGCAACCCGAGGGTCTGGCGCAGAAAACGCTCCCCCAGGTACCAAGCCCGACAGACCGGGCCCTCCAGCAAAATCCGGTAACGAGAGGTCTCCTCGGCGCCGGCGTATCGATCCCTCGTCACCGCTGGAAGAGCAGCCCACGGCCGCCAGGTGACCTAAAATTGAAAATACAGTTGGTTATCTATTGCTATTTGAAACATGCAGTGGAAAAGCGAAGCTTAAATGAACTGTAAGTAAAATATACCTCGGCAGAGGCGACGGTGTCGAAGAATCGGCGGAAGAAGCTGAATGTGTCCCGGGGCCTCCGGGAGCATCGTCCGTCATAGCGGCGGGAGAAGGGGACAACCAGAGGGGTCTCCGCCTCCGGCACCAGCTCCAGCCTAGGGAAGTAGGCATACACCCACAACTGCAAAACAGATGTCAGTATGACCATCAGATAAAGCAGAATGCAGTGTAAAGCAGAAATAACAGAGCCGTGTGTTGTGTAGTGTATTTTGCAGAGTGTACAGAGTGAACGGTGTACAGTCAGTATAAAGCGGGAATAACAGAGCCGTGTGTTGTGTATCGTGCAGAGTGTACAGTGTAAATAGTGTACAGTTAGTGTAAAGCAGAGTATGTGTGTGCCGCGTGTACAGTATGCAGTCAGTGTGAGCAGTGCACAGTACAGAATACAGAAAATATGTAGAGCAGAAATGTAAAGCAGAGAAGAAGACATACCTCCCAGGCCCGCCAGTAGCCTCCGAGCAACTGCCCGCTGCCACGGGAGACTGAGCTCATGTAGCCGTAGAGGGTGGCCAGAGCCGCGCCACCCCAGTCAAAGCGCAAAATATCTCTGACATCTACCAGTGCGCTGAGAAGACAGAGGGGCACTGTGTTCGCCCGGTCGGCGAAGAGGGTCGTCCCGAACATGAACATAAGGAAGCCGCGTGCGTATCTCTCCACGGCCTCCTGAGTCATCGGGGCTGCGTCGATGAGGGTGGGCTGGACCCTAAACTGAACCTCGAACCAGGAATACCTGACAAAGCCAGGACGCGCCAGAGGTGGTGCCTCACCAAGCAAGTAGACCTGGGCCGCGGTCCACTCATCCATGTTAATGTCGAAGGGGATCGGATCATCCCCTACCCCGATGCCGGTAAGCATCGCGAAGTCGTAAGGGGTCATCGTCATGTCCCCTGCCACCGACAAGTGGAATGAATCAGTGGTGTCCCACCACCTCTCTGCCAGAGCGGCAAGGAGAGGTCTGCAGGCGGAGAGCCTGGAAAGTCCCCTACAAAATGCGCCGAAGCCGGCCCGATCGACGATCTGACGGACTGCGTCAGGTAGCTCGGCATACCACTCTCGAGCGACGGTATTCCCATACCCGCGGACGGTATGGGAACCTCCCTGTTTACAAACAAACAGTTGCGAATCAATATGAAATGTACAGTTTCGAAGAAACAGTTAAAGTCAGTACAAATCTAGCATGCGTGCAAGTCTTTCAGATTAAAACAGAAACCGGGTACCGGTGTGCTTACAGTAAACTACGGCGCGTGATGCGTCAGTGTGTTTTGAGCGGTCCAGTGTAAACTTGGTGCACGTGTGCACGTTTTTCAGATGCAAGCAAATGTCAGGTTTCAGTGCACCAGTAGGTGGACTACGGCCTGTGATGTGTCAGTACTCCCATGGGGATCAGTGTAAACATAGCATGTGTGCGTGTTTTTTAAAGTTCAAACGGATGCCCGGTCCCGGTATGTTTCAGTGAATTACCAACGTGTGATGCGTCTGCATGTTTGTGTGATTCAGTGCAAGTCTAGCATGCGTGCGAGTTTTCAGATTCAAATAAGCACCGGGTGTCGGTGAGTTCATGTCAAAAGTGCAATGTGTGCCGTGTGTTTGGGTGATTCAGGCTAGTGCAGTGTGTGTGCATGTGTGTCGGTCCTAAGCAGATATCAGTTGTGAGGTTGTCTACAATCAACTACAGCGCACAGTGTATCAGATCTAAAGCAGTTAAGGAATGTAATCAGCTATGGCAGTTGACAGTTAAAGGTCCTACATTGCAGAAAATAAAGTAGATCAAGATGTTACCTCGGAAGCGCCGAAGGACAAGTGAGAGGCCGGCTCGAGCAGGAGAAGCTCCGGGTCCAGCGCTCGGTCGAAGCCGCGGAAGTGGCGAAGTCCATCGGGTGGTAGAATGTGAATAGCCGGCCGGTAGGTCGCCGGATCAAATGGGCGCTCGCTCAACGGGAGAAGCTCAACCCCGGGATCCATCTCGCGATCCGGGGGAGTCCCGACGTGTGGAATGTCGTCAGCCATGGCAATGGGGATGAGAAAATAGCCGGAAAAGGAAAACCGAGCAAGAATACGAAAGGTCAACCGAAAAGGTCAACCCCGAGCGGGCCGAAAATGGTTGGAAAGGCCGGGAGATGAAAATACACGGAAGTGTAGAGGAAATCGAGGGGAACAAGTCCCGAAAAGGCGGAAATAGCAAAGGAGATCCCGAAATGAAGTTTCGATCGGGTGGAAATGTCCGAAACGCGAAGAATATCGCGAATCCGACGGTAAAACGAGCGTGAAACGCGAGGAAATCGACGAAAAATCGAGAGAACAAAGCTCTAGAGAGAGAGAGTGAAGGATTTCGGCGGAAGAAGAAGTGGAAAATAGGGTTTAGAAACCCTATTTTATAAAACCAGAGGCGAAATGGCAGAACTGCCCCCGATCAGGCATTTTGTGCCGGTTGGCACATTTTTGTGCCGGTGGAGAAGTTTAGGCAGCCGGCGGCAGCCGGTGACCACCTAGCCCAGCCGGTGGTGTTCCCAAGGCCTTGTTTAGGCTAGATGAGGGGTTTTGGGTCTTCATAGCTCAAGAAAGTGCAAGAAAGTGCATCTCCGATGCTCAACCGGCCTCCGTTTTGACCTCAGACAGTGTCTTCTGTGTGTGGCACTCAAATTCATGCGATGACTGTATCCTTTTGTATCCTTTTGTCTTTCATAAGATTTAAAAGTTGCCCCGTGTGTGTTGCACGCATTCATCACACTCTCCGGTGCGCCGCCTCGCGCCGTCTCGCACGTCCCTTGCGACTTGCATTATTTTCCATCCGATGAGGTATGCGTGCCTCATCTTGCATTTCATCGCATTTCGAGGTACGCGTGCCTCGTTTTGCATTCCATTTTCCATCCGATGAGGTATGCGTGCCTCATCTTGCATTTCATTGCATTTCGAGGTACGCGTGCCTCGTTTTGCATTCCATTTTCCATCCGATGAGGTATGCGTGCCTCATCTTGCATTTCATCGCATTTCGAGGTACGCGTGCCTCGTTTTACATTCCATTTTCCATCCGATGAGGTATGCGTGCCTCATCTTGCATTTCATCGCATTTCGAGGTACGCGTGCCTCGTTTTGCATTCCATTTTCCATCCGATGAGGTATGCGTGCCTCATCTTGCATTTCATCGCATCTCGAGGTACGCGTGCCTCGTTTTGCATTTCATTTTCCATCCGATGAGGTATGCGTGCCTCATCTTGCATTTCATTGCATTTCGAGGTACGCGTGCCTCGTTTTGCATTCCATTTTCCATCCGATGAGGTATGCATGCCTCATCTTGCATTTCATCGCATTTCGAGGTACGCGTGCCTCGTTTTGCATTCCATTTTCCATCCGATGAGGTATGCGTGCCTCATCTTGCATTTCATCGCATTTCGAGGTACGCGTGCCTCGTTTTGCATTCCATTTTCCATCCGATGAGGTATGCGTGCCTCATCTTGCATTTCATCGCATTTCGAGGTACGCGTGCTTCGTTTTGCATTTCATTTTCCATCCGATGAGCTATGCATGCCTCATCTTGCATTTCATCGCATTTCGAGGTACGCGTGCCTCGTTTTGCATTCCATTTTCCATCCGATGAGCTATGCGTGCCTCATCTTGCATTTCATCGCATTTCGAGGTACGCGTGCCTCGTTTTGCATTCCATTTTCCATCCGATGAGCTATGCGTGCCTCATTTTGCATTTCATCGCATTTCGAGGTACGCGTGCCTCGTTTTGCATTCCATTTTCCATCCGATGAGGTATGCGTGCCTCATCTTGCATTTCATCGCATTTCGAGGTACGCGTGCCTCGTTTTGCATTCAATTTTCCATCCGATGAGGTATGCGTGCCTCATCTTGCATTTCATCGCATTTCAAGGTACGCGTGCCTCGTTTTGCATTCCATTTTCCATCCGATGAGGTATGCGTGCCTCAACTTGCATTTCATCGCATTTCGAGGTACGCGTGCCTCGTTTTGCATTTCATTTCACACCAATGAGGTATGCGTGCCTCATGATTCATTTCATTCTCACTTGCATTGTTTTGCATCCCTTGTGGCACGCGTGTCACATTCGCACAGTTGCCCCACACTAGGTCCGGCGGGACCAAAAACACGCGACGGTCTAGGAGACCTTAAATCCTTGGAGGGTGCAAGACCTTCGGTACATTGACGTACACCGTTCATTGCGTTTGGTATGCATTTCATCGCGCTCTTTCGCGCATCTCATCATCATGCATTGCCCTAACACACTGGGTCCGGCGGGACCAAAAACACGCGCGGTCCGGCGAGACCTTAAACCCGCTCGATTGCATTGTCATGCATTTTATTACGAGCATTGTCATGCATTTATGCTTTGCATCGTTCTCCACACTAGGTTCGGCGGGACCGAAAACACGCGCCAGTCTAGGAGACCTTAAAATCCTTGGAGGGTGCGAAACCCTTGGTACATTTTCATGCATCGCCTTGTAAATATCGCATTGTCATGCATTTCAAAAAAAAACAAAACAAAACATCATCATGCATCATCTGCATTTCAAAAACCAAAAAAAAAGAAGCACATGCATTGTCTTGCATTTTTCCTACCATCATGCATCATTTGCATTTTCAGACAAAAAACAAAAAAACACATGCATTGTCATGCATACATTTTGCATTCCGGTCTAGGAGACCTTAAATCCTCTGGAGGTGCAATTCCTTCGGTGTTTGTCGTGCCCGAACGACTTCCGTGCTTGCGGTGAGTTCCTAGGAGACCAACGGGGACGGTGAAAACTAGAGTTCGAACGGCTCATGCCTAGAACGCAAAGGTTCGGGATTTCCGAGACTAAAGTCTGGTTTAAATACCCAGGGGGTGTACCCTCGGCTTGAAACCTGTATGGAAGCCCCATAGGTTGAGGTAGTGTGTATACGCCTCAATTCTGGATACTGAACCAACCTAGTATACCATCCTGTTGGGAGAATAGGGAAAACTGCAATCATGGTCATTGCATCATCTGCATTGTCATGCATTTCATCCATTTCATTGTAGATATTGCATTGTAGGTTGCATGCATCCATTGCATCACCTTCCATCCATGGCTTGCGCCTTTCCTTGTCAAGCTTGGTCTGGTATGTGCCTATACTTTTCACGTCGAAACACCGTTCTACTTGTGTATCGCGCCTATTCCACGCTGGTATGTTGGTTTGAGGTTACGGCACATTTTCTGTGTTAGACATGGCTTGTATGCGTGCATGCCTTTCCTAGGCAAGACTGGGTTTGGCCCGCGTGCCATATCCATTGTATCTATTCCATTGCATGCATTTCACTGCATCCCTTCCATTTATGGCTTGCGCCTTTCCTTGTCAAGCTTGGTCTGGTATGTGCCTATACTTTTCACGTCGAAGCATAGTTCTGTATGTGTATCGCGCCTATTCCACGCTAGTATGTTGGTTTGAGGTTGCGGCACCCTTTTCTGTGTTAGACATGGCTTGTATGCGTGCATGCCTTTCCTAGGCAAGATGCAGTTTGGCCCGCGCGCCATATCCATTGTACATACTACATTGTAGTGTAATTGGTGCATCCTGCATTAGGATCATTGTCCACTCATCAACGGATCGTTTCCCCACTTATGTCAATCCCCCCCAACACTTGTTCTTGTGTCCGTCTACATTACTCATAGTTCGGCATGTGTATCGCGCCTACTCCACGCTGGTATGTTGGTTTGAGGTTGCGGCACCCTTTCTATGGTAGACGGACTTGTTACTTCCATCAATCTATTTGACATTTGTGTGGTTTTGAACCACTCGTGATTGGATCATGATTCAATTGCTTTTCAATTGCATTGCATATTATTTGCATTGTTTATATTTTGTTTTGTAGTTTTGCATATCATTTGCATTACATTTAGATTCAATTGCATATCATTGCACTGTTTTGTGCACTTCATTTGCATTGTCATGCATGTTGCTAACAATATTGCACCTGTTAAGTTTGTTTTCTTTTCAGGCACGATATTGTATGTATGGTTCATTTGAAGCTGGCACGACCAGACGAACCAGACAGGTATTGTATCCTCCGAGTGAGACGTATCGAGAATTGCACAATTCTCATACACCCTTTCTGCATTGTAGTGTAGTTTGGAGTTTGCTAGCTTAAAACTGTTGCATGCGTGTTTCGTTACAGCTTTCTTTACATGATCATAAGTTATGCCCGGCTTCTTGCATTTTCAGTTGCATTTTGCCCCTGCCTTCGGGCGCATATCTTACTTGTCTTGCATGTTTGTCTAAGTCTTCGGCCTTGTCAAAAATGGGTCGTCTCTGGGCTTTGACATTCACTCCCGTCATTCTTATGACTTCCGAGTTCAGTCAAAGAGGGGCAACTGTAGACACCCCATTTTTGACCGTCCTCAAGACTTGGACGTCACCATTGGAACACTCGGTGATTATCCATGCTTGTGTTCGTTTGGAGTTCCCGGAGTTCTCGGCTCGTGCGCCTTGCCTCAGGACCTCCGAACTCGACCGTTTTGTGTCTGGTTTTGCACCAAACACTTGTGTTTTGCCTTGGAAGGGCAGGGAATGCCTTGTGAGGCATCCCCACACACCACCGGCTGTGGCTAGAGGCCACCGGCTGGCTGGTGTTGCCACCGGCACTTTATTGTGCCGACCGGCACTCCTTTGTGCCGACCGGCACTAAGTTTTGCCAAAATGGCATCCTTAGCCGGCCGGGCACTGTATAGTTTTGGTTCCCCTCCATACACGTGTATGGAGGGATGACCCTCTTAGTTAGCTTAGCTTGTAAGCTTTGCAAGCTTTGCTTGCCTATAAGAGGACCACTCCTCTTCTTGGCTTAGGGTTACAAAATTTTAGACATTTTAGATAGACCAAGCTCTGGTTTTTAGGGTTAGGATAGATACACATCCTATCTCTCTCTTTCTCTCTTGTTTTGTACACTAGGTGTTTGTGACTTACTATTGCTCACCAACACCTAGTGTTTCACCTTCCTCTTGGAACTGAGGTGCTAAGGGCTTGTTCTTGGTGTTCTTGGCTAGTTTGAAGCTTAAAGAGGCATCAAGGTTACCATTGTTGGAGTTGATCATCAAGGGTAAGAAAGTACCCCTTTTTCCCCCATTCTTGCATTCCATTTTTGCCTAGTTTAAAACAGTTTTTGTGCTTAGTCTATAACACATAAAAGTTCTGTTTTTTAAGCCTCTTTATTGTTTATTAAGAGTGCTTGGTGGTTTGGGTAGGTTTGACCACCCTTAGGCCTTGAAAAGGCTCATTTTTGTGCTATTTTGTTGAGATCCGAGACCTTGGTGCTTGGGCCTCTTCACCACTGAAATCTTGAGGGATTTCAGTGGTGAAGAGGGTGCCTTGAGGTCCCAAGAAGGAGAGGGCCACCCCCTCTCCTTGATGTCCTTGAAAAGGGTAAGTTTTGGCCTCCAAAGGAGCACCATGTTTGGTTGTTTGTTGAGCATGTCTTGGCTGCATTTTATGTTTATTATGCCCTAATATGACATTGCTAAGTGTTGGTTTTAGCACTCCTTGCATGCTTTGCATAGTTGCTTTGTAATGCCTTAATAGTCCCTTAACATGCCTAGGTTGTTGGCCCTAGTTTGAGCATGTTTTAGGCCTAGATCCATGAAGTGTATATGCTTATTTTGCCATGTTTAAGGTTTGTCCTAAGTCATTTTGGTCAATCTTAGCATGTATCTTGTAGCTCCTTTGCATTTTAGGCTTGCTAGCCTTCGAGTATGCATGTGTAGCATGTGTTGCTTACCTCATTTTGATGGTTTGGAACCATTTGGCATGTCATTTCAGTCCATTTAGCATGCTTGTTTGATTGCCTTGCATGCCTCTTTAACGCTTTAAAAGCATGTGTTGAATGCTCCATGTTTTGGCCTTAATGCATGCCTTTGATTTCAAGCCTGTTAGATGCCATCTAAGTGGTCCTTTGGGCCTAATTTGACATGCTAAAAATCTGTTTTTGGTTGATCAATGCATGCCATAATTGCCTTGCATAAGTATGGTTCAATGCCTCATTGACTTGCTTTGAACCTTAGGCCATTTGCATGCTTTGGTTTGGTCTACTTTGACTTGGTTTGGCACCATGTTTGACATGATTTTCCGAGCTTTACAATGTGTGCTCATTGTCCTTGTTTGGTATCTCCAAGTGTGATTGGGGGTTGCCATGTTTATGCCTTGGGTTTGGACCATAACACTTGCATGTGTGTGTGTGTGTTTAGTCTCCATTTCTAGGCACTTTGGCCACTGATTTTAGGCCAATTAGGAGTAGCCTAATTCATGTTTTAGTCCACTCCATTGCTTGGTTTATATGCCTCTTTGCTTAGGTTGTATCCCTAACATGTTTAGCTTGCTTGCATTGTTCATGTTGCATGCTAGATAACATGCTTAGAGTTGCATTGCATAAGCATGCATGCTTGGCCTCTTGAGATTGAAAATGATAGAGGTTTGGCACCCTTTCATGTTTATTTGGTTTGCATGCATTTGAAAGTGAAGTTGCATCCTTGGTTCCTTAGGCCATCATGCATGGAAATGCGTGATTGGTGGTCCGGGAATCGAGACACATGCCCCTTTGAGTCACTAACATGATAAGGGATGTGTTTGGTGCATAAATGGCTTGAATTATATTGTCATGCATAGGTTTCCCCTCTGCTGCTGTGAATTGCAGGTTCTGCAGGCATTCAGTGCCGGCCGGCACTATTTAGTGCCGACCGGCAGTCAACAAACAGCCGATGGCTTCTTTTTGTGTCGGTGGCCTCCTCCTTCAGCCGGTGGTGTCCTACCCCAGCCGGTGGTGATCCCCAGTGCCCTGAGAGGCACTCCTGGGACTTTGGCAATTTTCTGAGGAGGAGAGCAGAGGAAACAGAGGCAATCCGTGCATGGCAGTGCGGTTCCGAGCCAGTCCCGAGCGCATGCTGCATTTGGCCCTCATCCCGAGGCGGTTTACTGTTTAATTAGATTAATCAATTTATCTGATTAATTTAGTTAATTTGTAATAATTAATTAGCTTGCGTAGTTAATTAAATTGTATATTCTTTTGGTCCCTCCGAGTGAGGGCGTATCTGTAATAAGTGTGTGTGAGTGGATGTATGTCTTCCAATCCCCACTTCTTTCTTCCCTTTTATTTACCGGCTTACGATGGTAGATTAGGGCACATTTAAATTAGCATACCTTATGCAATGCATGCGTGCATTCATGCATTTGTTTACATGCACCGGGCTCGGTACATCATACAAACTGCATCGTACTTTCGATTTCCAAATTGAATACGTGCTACTCGCGCATTTCATATGCCATGTTTAGGGTTAGCCGAGCCTACTCTAGATTGCATCTATGTCTGTGTTGCATTAGCCACTTAACAGGAACTAGGTCATGCATGTTTTGCTAACCAGTCTCTTGTTTTTGGCACGGAGTACGATGTAAGTTTTTATGCTTTAGCATGTCGCATGCGTGTGAACGTTTGCCATGACAGTATGCTTGCTATGCGGCTAAATGCTTACGTGATAAATTGCTTGAATGCCTGTGGGTGGAGGTTGGATTGCGTGAGTTGGAACAACTCATTGAAATCCGTATTTTAGCCTACTTTCGAGTAGCAAAAACCAACACGTTTTTCGAGACAAAACGGATATGCAATGTTTATTTCCAAGTTAGGCAATCTAGTCTATACTTTTGTGTTGTGCGCATCACATAGTAATTCTAGGCTAATAACCGGAATAAGAATGCATAAAGTTTTCAAAAACGGATATCATGGTTAGTAGAGGCCGGTCTTCGGACCGGGCGAGAGGGGGTGCTCATAGCTGACCTTCCCCGATCGTACCCAAGCTCCCGAGCCAAGTCACTTTGGTGATGACGGACACGTGGCCTTCGGCACCGAGTCAGGGTTTCCTAAATTCCCCCATTTTAAAAATATTTAGGTGGCGACTCTGTATCTGGCAAAGCAGTCCATGTTTGGCACTACTTTTCAAAAAAAAATTGTTTTCTCAAAACGATTTGCCAGAGTTGGACTCTTTGGTTCAGATTATGAACCGCAACAAAACAAAAAAGCAGGAGAGTCCGAACTGTAGCGAGTGGCCCCCGCGGGCGCTGTTACAGGAGCGCTTTTCTTTCCTTAGTTAAGCATGTTTCAAGCTCAGCATCTATTCTACTTTAGTTAAGCATGTTTCAAGCTCAGCATCTATTCTGCTTCTAAATTTTGTGGGTCATTAGGCATCAAACAATCTATTTGTCAGTGTAGGCTTTTTGGCCTTATATAGTTAAGCATGTTTCAAGCTCAGCATCTATTCTGCTTTAGTTAAGTGTGAAACTCCTTGTTCAAAGTTGAGATTTTTTAATTTTGTACTCTTCATATTTTCCAGGGCTTTGTCCAATTGTGATATTCTTTTAAAAATGGTTTTTTAATTTCTCAGTGCCTTGTGAGAATTCTTATTGTTGGTTTGTTTCAGATACTTTGGTTCGGCAGGCAGCAATGGTTCTCAAGTGTATTCTACTAATGTACTACAAAAACAGCAGAGGGCGAAATTACCGTAGACAGGTGAGTTCATGTTGACTCGTGCATTTAGAAAATTCATTTACGTTCGTATAATGCACAATGGTCGTTTTAACATTTATTTAGGTTCATTTTATTGCCGATAATATATTTTTTATATTTATTATTATGGTTCATTTTACAGGGTCAAATGCTAACTTTGGTGGAGTATCTGCTTCTGCTATACCGTGCCTTGTTGCCAGCACCAGTCTGGTATCCTTTCTTCTTGAACAAAGAATATGGGAGCCTCTTTTCATCATTAATGACTGGGCTGTACCTAACCTTCAAGCTCACATCTGTAATTGAGAAGGTATTGAGTATGCCCAGCTTCTGTTGTTCGGCTCCTTTTATTGTTGGCAATTTTGTGGTGGTTGTTTTTTTTTTTAGTAGTAGTTTTTTTGTACATGGTTTTTATTCCTTTTCTTCCCCTATTCTTCTATTGGTTGGTGGTTTTCAAGTCCTATCTTTCTTTGCTGCGTTAAAGGCATTGTCTCGTAAAGAGATTCATTACGGTGCTTACGCAACTTCAGAGCAGGTAGTGTAGTTTTCATTTTTCATGCACCCTACTGAGCAATTTCCATAAGTTGAATCACGTGCTGCTGTCACTGATAAATATCTCTTTGGAATACTTTTTTTTTTCTTTTCCCTTCTGCATTCCTGTACATGTTTATTATGTATTAGGTTAGAGGTTTTGACGTGATATGATGGCAAGTGGTCATCTGCCCCACCGCTATGGCGTGGTTTGACTCATGAGAATTATTCACTCCGTCAAAAAGTGGGGGTACGGTTGCCTACCTACTATCTCTCACTAGGGTTTTAAACATTGTTTGGTTTGTCTCTAACCAGCCCGTTCGAACCAGAATTTCTTGCCACTGAGTTAGATACAGTGTGACTAAAATATCGCTAATGAATCTTTTGTTAATAAAGGCTTCTACATTACTCCCGAATCACGATTGATAGGGTCTGTTCTCACAACTCCAACCCATTCTTCTTAGCCTTATTAACATCACCTTTGGAGAGGTAACAGAACTTTGATTCCCGAATTCACAGAACTTTTTGTCTATTTGTCTATTTTTCTGACTTAGGCATCGGAGAGGTATCCGGCACACACCTGCCGGCTAGCTCACGTTTGTGCTTTCAGGGAGTAAAGTAACGACGTACGGAGGAGCGCAATCTTGATCAACAAGATTATACGAGAAGGTTTATTTCTTTCCCGTACATATACCATTGGAAATTTTATCCATTTCGATCATTTTGGCTTTAGCAACCTTCTTACTTGATCTTCCTTTGCCATTATGTTTGTAACGGCGATCTTTGGCCCGATGTCCCTTTTTGTTACAAATGTAACACATGTCATTAAACTTGTACTTCTTAGTTTCCCCTCCTTTAGATAGCATTTTATTCTGCCATCTTTTAAAAACAATTCCTAAGAACTTCTCTGGTTTTTCACCATGATTCACTGGCACAATCCCAACGTAAGGAGGGGCTGGTGTAATGGCAATCACCATACCAATACTGGTTTGGACATAAGTTTGACCAGTTTCAGTAGCCATAAATTCTAAATTATAAACCACAATTATGATTAGAATTTAATACTACATAGAAAATTAAACCATAAACACAGAATTTTAAATTCTATAAAAATAAAAGAAATAAGAATTGTATCATTTATTTCCAATTAATTTGAAAATAAAATAAAATTTTATTTAAACAAATTAAACCAAAACTACAGAAATAAATTCTGTTAAAATAAAAGAAACAAAACAAAATGTAACTTTTATTTTCAATTAATTTGGAAATAAAATAAAATAAAATTTTATTTAACCAAATTAATTCCACATAAAAAACTAATCCAAATTCAAAGAATTAAATTCTGTAAAAATAAAAGAAACCATAATGTAACTTTTATTTTTCAATTAATTTGGAAATAAAATAAAAATTTATTTAACCAAATTAATTCCATACAAAAAATTAAATTTCTGTTTCACTTCAATAATTAAAATACTGAAACAGAATTTTAATTAATGAAAACTCAGAAAATAATTTCTAAAAACCAAAATTAATTTTCTGACAAAATTCCACAAAAATATATTCTGAATTGTTAATGACACTAGTATATTACTACTAGTTGTCAAAGAAAATAGACAGTATATTACTACTATCTGTGAAATAGTACATAATCATTATTTGTTTTTCCAACCAGAATATTATTTTGTAAATCCATAGAAAATAATTTTCTTAAAAGAAAAAAGAGAAAGGGAAACAAATGAAAAATTCTGTAAACAGAATAATTCGAATCTGTCTTAAGATTGTTGGAATAATCTTCTGTGTAGACAAAAAAAATTGAAACAATTCAAATAAAATAAAATAAAACTTACAGTATTTATTTTGTAGAACCGAATAAATAATTCAAAAACCAAGTCGAGTGTGTAACACTCTGTCCTTAAGACAGATTCGCCCCGCTACGGTGCTTACGGTTGAGTGGCGTCTATCTCCCAGGATACAATGATCTTCACAAATTGTAGTAGCACTCCAAACAATTTGTTCGGCGAACCAAACCTGTGTTCTAACTCTCTGAATTTTATTCTAAAACTAAAATGAAGAATAATGCAAAAGTAGAAAAATTCTGGACAGCAAAAAAGACAATTTCATATTATTTTCGGACCCCCAAACTGCTGGAATCATGGTTGTATTTATAGGCAATATATCTGACCCGAACAGGTGCTTTGAGGAAGTGAACAGGTGCTATTTTGAATGAACAGATATCATTCAAAGTTCAAACAGATTTGGAACAAAACTGTCCAGATTTGAATCTGTCTGGACAGTTAAGAATTTGTCCGGTTTTAGACAGTTAGAAAAACTGTTTGAACTGAAAAATCTATTGTGGAATATTTAGACAGAAAAAAGTTTGTTTGGACAAAAATTTAAATTCAAATTTGAATTAAATTCCCGCAATAATTTTTGGAAAAATTCAAATGAATTTTGTCCAAAAAATTAATACAAGAACCGACCCGACCCACACCTGCGCTCGGACGGACGGGGGCAACGCGCGCGCGCGTGTGTGGTGGTTTGGGCTAAGGTTCACTTTGTCCATAACTCCTCCCTTCTACAAACTTGGGGTGCTCCTTGAGGCCCAACCCAAGTGTTGTAGGCTAGAGTTTATATACTCAACAAAACTCTCTTAAAGTTTCAATGTGGGACAAGCCTCACAAAGAAACCCACATTTAAAACTTAAATGTTCAATTCCACGAACCCGAAAACGACGTCAACTTCCCATTCACTCATAGATGGTTTTGACGTACCGTCTTCACCATGTGACTTGCCACGCGGCAAGGAACACTTCACCTCTTCGAACCCACCCCAAAAGACGTTTGGGGCCCACTCAATTTTGTGCTCAAAGTTGGCCCAAAATATGCCTAATAAACCAATTTTTCCAACACACTCTCTCTCCTCTTACACGATCTCTCTCTATCTTTTCTTTCTCTATATGTATTTCATTCCCAACACTCTCTCTCCTCTCTCAACTCTTCAAATTCTCCATAGCCGCGATTCAACTCGTCTTGAAAACCCATCTCTCATTCGGAGCTACGATTCAAGGATTCAAAACCGGATCTGCGATTAGTTAATGAGTGTTTTTATCTGCAGGGCTGGGCCATTAGTGAAGGCAGTGAAGGGATTGCAGAACATTTTCATGAACTTGTTCCTGATATGGCACTTGAATTTCCTTTTGAACTGGATAAATTCCAAAATGAGGTATTGATTGTTGCAAAATTTACATTGCCATATGTGTTAGACTTATTTATTTTGATAATTTATTTAATTATGTTTTAATTTATTTAAAAGAAAAAAATAGAATCCAAAATTTATTTTGATGATTTATTTAATTATATTTTAATTTATTTGAAAAAGAAAAATAGAATCAAAATTTATTTTGATGATTTATTTGAAAGAGAAAAATAGAATCAAAATTTATTTGTCCCCATTATTTCTCACCTAAACCCTTATCCTAAATATTGTTAGAATGCATTTAATATTTGATTAAATCAGGAGTTCAAACAACCCAAAACAAAGGTTCAAACAGCCCAGCACAGCAGCAGGCCAAAAGGTTCAAAAGGTTCAAGTGGAAGATATTCAAATTAGTAATGATGGAGTACAACGGCTATAAACGACTATAATTCAAATTAATACAACGGCTATAAGTTTCATTATATATACCAAAGCCTCTAATGTAAACAAGTGACAAAAAATCAGAAAATATTCTTTGATCTATAATCACTCACATCTATTCTCTGAAAAATTCTCTAAGAAGTGTTCTTCAATTTTTGTTTACATTCTCTCTCAGAAATTATACACTGACCCTTATAGCATTAAGCTCATCTTTCCTGTGTGAGATTTACAGAAAAATCAAAGCTTCATTTTATATATCTATCTTTGAGATATATTTATTGTAAACTTTCTTTGAAAGCAAAAATACCATTTCATCTTGTAAAAGTATTGCAAACACTCTATTTTTGAAATCTTGA
The DNA here is from genome assembly GCA_036172215.1 of Camellia granthamiana. NCBI lineage: Eukaryota > Viridiplantae > Streptophyta > Magnoliopsida > Ericales > Theaceae > Camellia > Camellia granthamiana. The sequence continues at coordinate 20,759,019 of CM069906.1, read as the reverse complement.
GAGTGATTGTGAATCACCTAAGATTTGCAAGGGTTTGGGCTTATGAAGTCTGTGTAAAATCCGTGGAGGATTGCTCCATTTGTAAAGAAATTGCTAGCACTCCTGTGAAGCTAGAAGATAGTGAAAAATCTCAAGTGAAGCTTGAGGAGTGGATGTAGGCTTGGTTGAAGTCGAACCACTATAAATCTGTTTGTCTCCTCTTCCCTAATCTATTTACTTTCCTACTACTTCTATAGCTATCTAATATTCATGTGTTAGTCATTTGATTTACCCTGTATGTTAGTTATACTTCATTGTTATTTTGCTTGATCATTTACTGCTAAGTTTATCATTGTGCTTGTTAATAATGTGTTGTACTAGTAGTTAATTTTATTGGGGTATTATTAATTTTAATTTGTAGAAACCTAATTCACCCCCCCTCTTAGGTTGTTTTTTAGGTAACAATTGGTATCAGAGCCTGGGGCTCTTGTTTAGATTTAACAATCTTGAGTTTTTGATCCATAGCAACCATGTATTCTACTTACTCTGCTGTAGGACAAACTAGCAATAGGCCACCTCTCTTTGATGGTAGTAATTACATTCATTGGAAAGAAAAAATGACTTTGTATCTTTAAGTTACCAATTATGCTTTGTGGCTCATTATCACTAAAGGTCCTAAAATCCCTACTAAGGTAGTAGACCATATCAGTGTGTTTAAACTTGAGAATGAATTTGATGAGCGTGATTATAAACTCCTTCAAGCTAATGCTAAAGCCAAGCTTATTCTTGTGTGTGGACTAGATACAAATGAGTACAATAGAATTTCTAGGTGTATTACTGCTAAAGAGATTTGGGATAAACTTGAAATCACCTATAAAGGAACTAGCCAAATAAAAGAGTCTCGGATTGACATGCTTATTCATGATTATGAACTCTTTACTATAGAATCATTTGAATCTATTTCTGAGATGTTTTATAAATTTACCAATATTATTAATACTCTAAAATCTCTTGGTAAATCTTATACTAATGGTGAGCTTGTGAGAAATCTTTGCCAAATGAATGGGAAGCTAAGATTATAGCTATCCAAGAAGCAAAAGACCTAGCAAAATTAGGCATTGAAGAACTCCTAGGCTCACTCATGGCTCATGAACTTTCAATGATGGATGGCAGCAAAAAGGAAACCATTTGGGGAGAAAATAATGGAGTAGCCAACCTGTGTCTCATGGCTCTTAGAGAAGAAGAATTCACTCAAGATGAGGTAATTTCTAATTATGTATAACTTGAAAGTGCTTTCAATGAATTACATAACATATTTAGAAATGTTTGTGTTGAGAATTCTAAATTAAAAAAATTAGTTACTTCTCTATCAAATGATGTGGATGTTTTAAAAATGAAAAATGCTACTTTGAAAAATGACTTTACGTCTATTACCAATAAGAAAAACATTTTGAAAAACAATGTTAAGGATTTAAACAAAACTCTTGAAAATTTTGTAAAAGGAAAAGAAAACCTCAACAAGTTTCTTGTAAATAAAAAATGTGTTTTTGACAAAGTAGGTATTGGTTTTGATCCTCCTAGATCCTGGTTCTTCCTCCTTTGATTGTTGTATCCGGACTTGGGTTCCGTGGAGTTGGTTGTTGTATATGTCTTGTTGTCATCTTTTAATTCCATATATTTGAGTTTTAGAATGTGTTGGGCGTGTTTCGAACAGGTTGGTTAAGCCTTGGTTCCATTTCTTGTTGCCCAGTTTTTGGGTGGTCCGCTCGAGCAGATCCCTTCGCGCTCGAGCGGAGTTTGCACACTTCCAGCATTTTGTGCCTCTGCAAAAGCACTGTAGGGTTATTTTTCACGCTCGAGCGGAGTTCCTTACGCTCGAGCGGGTCGCGCTCGAGCGGGCCCTTTTGTGCTCGAGCGAGTGTTCAATGTCTGTAAAAATACTGTAGTAGGGTAATCTACGCTCAAGCGGGTTTCCATTTGCGCTCGAGCAGGTGTGTTTTGCAGTTGTGTCTTGGCGCTCGAGCGCGTATTCTTGCGCTCGAGTGGGTCCAGTTTTTGTGCTTGACGCTCGAGCGTCTTATTCTCCGCTTGAGCGGACCAGTCGTATATCAGATGGCAGCTGGGTGATTTTAAATCACTTTTCACACTTTCTTTCTCTCTCTTACTTTTCAAAACCTCCATTGGAGAGCACCTCACTCTAAAACTCCAACTTCTCTCTAGGGTTTGATCTAGTAGGAGTGTTCTTCTACCCTTGGGCCTTTGTAAATAGTGTGGAGCTTGTTGAGGGCTATGTTTTGATCTGAAAATATTGGGGTTTGAAGCACTTTCAAATTTCTTAATCTTCTCCTTTGAGCTCTGAATTTGAGGTAAGGATAACTACTCATTTTTATGAGCTTTAACCTAGATGTTGAGCTTTTTGTATAAATGGTTTGATTTGGGAAGTTAGGTTTCAGATGTGTTATATTGGAAAAAGGGGTTTTGTTCTTTTGATTCAAACATATGTGTTTTGGGTCTAAAAAGGAAGTTATTGATTGTTGTTTAGAAAATTTGGACCTTTGAGTCAATGTTGAGAAAAGGAGAAAAATGCCATGTTTGAGTATATTTGAGTCATTAGTGTAATTAATAACATTTATTATGGAAATATGAAATTAAATGGAAATAATGAAATTGGCTCATTATGTGGTAGAATGGTGGAGTTGGATTCGTTAACCACTCACTTTGAAAATGTTGATAAATTATCTGTTGATGCATTTATTATCTGTTTAGAAATAAATTGCTTTGGGCTATCGGTGGAGGATAGTCTTGATTGTTGTAGACAATGCATGATGATTAGGCAAATTAAAACTAATAAATCGAATATGTCATTGATGTGACGGTTGGAATAATACATTAAATTTATGTATTGATTGATTATGTATATAATATGTGTTTATATACATTGTGTTGTGTGGGAGGAGATAGGAGATGTACTCCACGGTTTAGGAGGAGATAGGGGATGGACTCCCAAACCGGATGTTATTTGGGGAGGAGATAAGGGATGGACTCCATTGATACAGCAAATATGTGTATCTATTGAAGTATTGATACAGCGAATATGTGTATCTATTGTGAAGTATGGAAATGTTTTATGTGATATTGATACAGCAACTATGTGTATCTATTATGAAGTATAGTAGTATTGTTGATATGAGCTGTGGTCTCATGGGAATTGTTTGGCTAGGTTCTGAGCCATATTTATGAATTGAAAATCGGTTAAGTAAAGGAATGAGGAATGAAACATGGATATATTTGCCATGTAATTGAAAGGGGTTATGAATTGATTTATGTGAGTTAAACATTTATCAAATGCTAATGTTTTAGTTTTTGCTCATATTATGTTTAGCATATCTCTATTGGGCGTTGGCTCACCCTATATGGGACATCCTTTTCAAGTACAGGTGTTATGCCACCTCCAAGGACGTAGCTTGGGAGGCTTAAGGCTGTTAAACTCTTTTTGTTGATTTGATTGTATTACATGTATATTAAGCCAAGGGCTTATTTTGTGTAGAGTTAGTACTCTCTTTTTTGTAACCAAGTGTTGACTTGGAAAGTTGTAAGCCTAAAGGGCATTTACTTTTGTTGTCAACATGTAATACCTTTTGTAAGAATACTCTAATGATTGTAATATGAAGTCTCTTTTCTTTACCGTGATTATATGATAGTATGGGTTTATTTTGAGGGCGTTACAGTAGCCAACCTGTGTCTCATGACTCTTGGAGAAGAAGAATTCACTCAAGATGAGATAATTTCTATTATGTAGAACTTGAAAGTACTTTCAATGAATTACATAACATATTTAGAAATGTTTGTGTTGAGATTCTAAATTAAAAAAATTAGCTACTTCTCTATCAAATGATGTGGATGTTTTAAAATGAAAAATGCTACTTTGAAAAATGACTTACGTCTATTGCCAATGAGAAAAACATTTTGAAAACAATGTTGAGGATTTAAACAAAACTCTTGAAAATTTTGTAAAAGGAAAAGAAAACCTCAACAAGTTTCTTGTAAATAAAAAATGTGTTTTTGACAAAGTAGGCATTGGTTTTGATTCTCCTAAACCTTTTATGAGGTTAAATGTTCTTGAGACTAATCCCTATGGACCCAAGAAAATTTGGGTACCAAAAAAGAAATCAAGATATTTTGTAGGTGAATCTCAAAGAACACCAAGGGACTTCGAGAGGAAATGCACAACAAGAGTGTTCAATCTAAAGAGCAAAATCAGCTCCTACAAGAAGAAAAATGATGAAATGAAAATCACCAAGATAAACAATAGAGGTAGTATATGGGTGAAAATTCCAAAGAGGTAAATGAAGGTATAACTCTTAACACAACTTTAAGTTTAAAGTTCTATATTCTTTAAGGTGTGATTTGTGTACAATAGGTTGTGTCTAATCATTGCTTCCATATAACCTAATTGTACTAAGTTTGCTAAGTCATGTTCTGCTAGTTTCTTTCAAACATTCATTGAATTCAAAAATGAGAATTATATTATTTTGATGAATGTCTATTAGAATATGAATGATTCATGTATTCATTAACATTGTATATCATGTCATCCATTGCTATGAAAAAGAGATAAGAAGTGATAAATATGTTTTGTGAGCATACTTTTCACATCTTATATATGACTTCATACTAATATGTAAATTCCTTTTTGAGTCATATCTTTGTAGAATCAATTTTGATGTCATAGCATGTTTTTGAGATGTATACTATCTATATTTTGAATTGTACATTTATGATCTCAAGAATACGCTGAATATGAAAATTTCATGCTTATATGCTTTACATTGGAATATTTGAATGAGTTATAAAATTCGTTGATTATGATACCATCAATAATGTCTAAATGAAAAGAAGTATCATACGTTTGTAGAGACATTGAATCTATCCTATTGAATATCTTTTGAATATGGATTATATTGGCATACATCTCATGAAATGATTTTGATTGATAAAATTTATTGAATAATTGTTTATAACATTCATGTTGTGTTTCCATATTGAGTAAAATGTTTTATCACACTTGAGCATGTGGATTGAATGATAAAAATGCATCTTAATAATGTTATGTGATTAAATGAGATTGTTATATCATTTCTTAATAAAGCAAAGAGCATAAAATTATTTTCTTATGCATATGATGCTATGCGTTACAACTTAAAAATTCTGAAAAATAGCATTCCAAACTCTTGTTTGATCATTGAATTATTTTTCACCTTTTTAGTTTGTGATAAGAAGTGATTTGTGTTGTATTTTTATTGAGTAATAGTGATTGTTCTATGAATGCTATATTTACACAAAATAGAAAAGGGTAGCGCTAACTTAGGGGGAGAAATCATTTATTAACATACTTGTTAAACCCTTTTGAGATGAACTCCTCATGAAAGAAAATTGAATATTGAAAAGCTTCCATCTCTTGAACCTAAGGTATGCCTCATATACTCTCTTAAGCTTTTGAGGTAAAAATTCTATCTTATATCCCTTGAGCCAATACTGTTATTACTTTGATATAAAAAGATTAATTATGCTTCATATGATTTGCAATGTATACTCTTTGATGATGCTCTTACCTAAAAATCATGCCTATGCTTAAATGTGTGGTACATATTGAAATTCATGATTTTTCTTGGCATGTGGATTGTTATACCTTGAACATGCTTCATTTTTTTTTTTGAATTACATTAGCTTATGAGATTATATTGAGTTTAACCTATTATGAGCAATATTTGGTATTCTACATAATGCTTGAGCTATGATTGTTAAATTTCTAGATTGCATATTAGTATTCTTGGTAGATTGCATGTTGGTATCATTTTGGCATCCTATTTGATATTATTGACGAGAACATTTCAGTTATGAGCTTTCATTTATCATATCTCCTATTGATTTTGCCAAATGAAACAAGGGAAAGAATTTAAACTTGATTATTTTTTAAAATCCCCTCAGTTTCTATTCTGTTTTTGATATCAAACTTATGGGCTTGCACCTTCACATGTTACTATTCTTTTTGCCCATTATTGTCAAATGGTATGAGCTTCAATTGTATGATAATTATGCGCTATCATTTTTTTTGATATCATAGAGTTACCTTGATATGGATGATTATTTGGCTATAATGAGACTTACATTCTTTCATCCTATATGTTGTACCATACTCCCTCCTTGTGCTTGATTTTGTTGAAAATGTCATCGCGGGAGAAAAAGAAACTTGATTGTTTTAGTATCTTTGATTATTTTGGTATCTCTATGCTTTTGGTATCTTAATTCTTACAACATGACATTTGAGCTGATTAGTTGTTGATAATGTAAGAGGAAGATCATTTTCCTCAAGGAAGAGTGACTTGAACTTTAGCTCCATATTTATACTCTTGCTTGACAACCTTGTTTGATCTATGCACTGTTATGTCTATTATAATCTTGAGATTGGTATGCTCTTGCTAAGAAATTGAGAATTAGATCATGCTCAAGTGCTTCTCATATACTCATTAACAATTTGGTCACTCATTATTATTTTTTTGTTTGGGCTTAATTTTCTCTTCTTTTTTTTTTCCCTCTACTTTTTAATTTCATTTTTCAGTACTTAAACATAAATACAACAACAAATCAAAATACAAATATTTACATAAAACAAAAAAAACAAAAAAAAACACCCTTCATTTTTTTTTTTTACGGCCACACGCCGATCAAAATAAACATAAAAAATATAAAAAAACCATTCATTTTTTTTTCCGGCCATACGCCGATCTTACTTACTCGTCTCTTCCATCGTTTTCTTCTTCTTTTTATCACCTTGGGCGACCCTTGACGCCCCTGCCCCCGTGCTTTCGTCGAGAGCGATGACTCTCCGCTAACTATTAAAGGCCAAGAACGACGTTGCTCCAAATCGGGCTATGGAGGTGATCTTCCGTTTAAGCTCTTTAGTTTCGGCCTTCAGTGCGCCTATTTCTACTCGCGTACATGCGCTGGAGCAGAGAGAGTTGGGCGTTGATCTGATGGAGCTCACTTGTCCTGTTCTGCAATCGGTGAGCCAATTTTGTGACTGCAGTCACCGTCTCCATACAAGACGTCAGTGTAAAATGATTGGCTTCAATGTCTGATTGAGCTGCCATTATTTGCTCAATCGACATCATAGGAAGGTTGGGAAGAGTAGGAGCCGGGGCACTCAGCCCAGCAGCGCTTACAGGATCATTCAGGTCCGAAAAGAGAGTAAGGCGACGGGACGAGGCCCTGAAGTAGAAGAAAGAGATGTAATTGAAAGGAGGGTCATTTTGGCAGCCTTTCTGCTCTACTTAGTCTCTCTGTTCTGTCTCTCGAGGAGAAGAAGATCGAAGAGAATGATGAAGAAGAGATAGAAGAGAGTGAGGTGAAGAAGAAGAAACAGACGAGTGTGAGTTAAGAAGAAGGCTGAAGAGAAGAGGTGAAAAGAAGAAGACAATGAGGGAGAGATAGCCAAGGCGAGCGGCAATCGAGGAGAGCTGCTTTTATCGGCAATGAAACAAAAGCCAAGCCGCGTGGCAACCGCGTTTTGCGAAAAAAAAGAGAGACGCGGGAGAGTTGTATGTGTATGCATATATGTATACATATGTTTTGACTATTTATTTTTTGATACCCATTTATCCCTATCATTTTCCTCCTCTTCCTCCAGATTCTGATCCCTGATTTCCTTTTGAATATGTCACAGGGAGATAACTTATATGATGTTATGTATTATAGTATTATTTTCAAACTAATCTGATGTTATGTATTTATAGTTTGATATCTCAATCTTATATCATGTTATTGATTAAAACGTATTTATTACACATGTGTTAAAAACCTATATATTTAGAAATGAATTCAGGGGAGCATGACTTGAGGGGGAGCCTTTCTTACTCCCAAATCAAATCAAAACATCATTGTGTGCCATCATCAAAAAGAGGAGATTGTTAGACTTATTTATTTATTTTGATGATTTATTTAATTATGTTTTAATTTATTTGAAAGAGAAAAATAGAATCCAAATTTATTTTGATGATTTATTTAATTATATTTTAATTTATTTGAAAGAGAAAAATAGAATCAAAATTTATTTTGATGATTTATTTGAAAGAGAAAAATAGAATCAAAATTTATTTTGTCCCATTATTTCTCACCTAAACCTTTATCCTAAATATTGTTAGAATGTATTTAATATTTGATTAAATTAGGAGTTCAAACAGCCCAAAACAAAGGTTCAAACAGCCCAGCACAGCAGCAGGCCAAAAGGTTCAAGATATCCAAATTTGTAATGATGGAGTGGAAGATATTCAAATTAGTAATGATGGAGTACAACGGCTATAAATTCAAATGAATACAACAGCTATAAACGGCTATAAATTCAAATTAATACAACGGCTATAAACGGCTATAAGTTTCATTATATATACCAAAGCCTCTAATGTAAACAAGTGACAAAAAATCAGAAAATATTATTTGATCAATAATCACTCAGATCTATTCTCTGAAAAATTCTCTAAGAAGTGTTCTTCAATTTTGGTTTACATCCTCTCTCAGAGATTATACACTGAGCCTTATAGCATTAAGCTCATCTTTCCTGTGTGAGATTTACAGAAAAATCAAAACTTCATTTATATATCTATCTTTGAGATATATTTTTTGTAAGCTTCTTTGAAAGCAAAAATACCATTTCATCTTGTAAAAGTGTTGCAAATACTGTGTTTTTGAAACCTTGAGAATGATTATGAATCACCTAAGATTTGCAAGGGTTTGGGTTTGGGCTTGTGAAGTCTGTGTAAAATCCGTAAATGATTGCTCCATTTGTAAAGAAGTTGCTAGCACTCCTGTGAAACTAGAAGATAGTGAAAAATCTCAAGTGAAGCTTGAGGAGTAGATGTAGGCTTGGTTGAAACCGAACCACTATAAATTTGTTTGTCTCCTCTTCCCTAATCTCTTTACTTTCCTACTATTGCTATAGCTATCTAATATTCATGTGTTAATCATTTGATTTACCATGTATGTTAGTTATACTTCATTGTTAGTTTGCTTGATCATTTACTGCTAAGTTCATCATTGTGCTTGTTAATAATTTGTTGTACTAGTAGTTAATTTTATTGGGGTATTATTAATTTTAATTTATAGAAACCTAATTCACCCCCCTCTTAGGTTACTTTTTGGGTAACAATATGTTTGCACTAGTATGTTATTTATCATTGGGTTGGAGTAGGTAATTGGAACATAGAACAATAAATTTGCGTCTAGTTTTGAAGCACTGTAAAATACACTTACTGTTTAATCTAAGACATGTTTTTTGGGACTTCCTCTGTTTATGTAGATTAATTAGCTAAACTCCATGGTTATGAAGATTGAAAACACAAAATCAAAAAAAGATGGAATACAGAAAATAATTGAGTTTTCAGAAGAAAAAAAGTTGTGAATAAAACTCTCCTCCTTAACAAATACCACCTTTATCAACTTTATCAATTTTTATCAGTTTTCGAGAGAGAGAGGGAGGTTCCTTTTATCAATTTTTATTCACACTGGCTCGACAAGGTGATGGAATACAAAAACCACCTTTATCAATTTCGGGCGATTCGGGGGGCTTGTTTTCAAGCTACATAGCGCAACCGTTATTATATATGTATTTTAACCAAAAAAAAAACTATTTAAAAAATCACATTTCAAACAACCCTCCATTATTGTAAATCCCCAATTCATTTGTTTTGTTGTTGAAATAGTGATACGACTATTTTTTTATATTTTTTGATATTTGATACAATAGAAAATAAAAGTCAATGAAAAATATTTTTTTATGATCAATGAAAAATAAGTCTATATAGACAAAATGTTTTTTATTCTAAAAGTGGAAAACGTTTTTAAGGATAAAGTTTTATCGATGTCATCACGCTATCACTATCACTTTCACCTCCACCACTAGGGCTGAGCAAAGAATTTGTAAAATTCGTAATTTGATTCGGGTCAGTCCAATCCGGTAGGTTTGAGTTGGATTTTTGAATTCGTGGTTCAGTTCCGAATTGAAAAATTAAAAATCCGTAGTCCATAGATTGGTTCCAGATTGAACTCCACAGTTCCGGATTGGAATTGATCCGAATTTTATACAAATAACTTATATTTATATTATATAATAATATCTTTTCTTATTTTATATAAAACCTAAACCCAAACCCAAACCAGCATAGTATTTTCTTTTATTGATTTTGTTCGTTAGTTTTTAGTTTTAATTTGTAATGGTCTAAATATTTATGGTGGAATCAATTTTCTTAAAATTGTTTAAATTCTAGAACAGTATGTCGTTATTGTGAAAAGCCATGTTACTATTGTGAAACTAATATGATGTTAGGTTTATATTTTTATGAAATTAAAATGTTAGATATATATTTTTTATTTAATTATGCAAATCCGTAGTCCTAAGCCGATCCGATCCGCATTTAAATGGATTGGTTCGAATCGGTTTCACGATTTAAACGAATTGGATTGGTTTCAATTTTTCAGGAACCGTAGATAACGGATTGGTTCTGGTTTTATCCCAATTCGAACCAATTCGGACCATGTTTACTCCTATCCACCACCATCACCACGGCCACTGATACCATCACCATTGCTATCACCACCTCTGCCACCCATCACCTTCACCTTCATTCCACCACCATCACAACTAAACATAAAAAAATATTTTCTTTAAAACATATCTTTTAGAAGAAAAGAAATTATAGAAAATATTTCTCGTCCAAACAAACAGAACCTGGGAGTAAGAATTTTAATTTCAATGGAAATATCTTATGTGATAGGTGGATTGACAGTTTTATGAAAAGATTGCACCCATTTGAATGTTGGGCGAGGATGACCTAAATAAGTGCACTTTTTGTCTTTTTATGAAAAGCTGTGTAAAAAAGTAGAGAGATAATGTGATGAAAAAAAGATAAAAAGATGGATTATTTTTGGATTACCAAACTTAGCCTTATTATTCATCGCTAGATGATTAAATTTACTGCAACTCATCACATAATTTGTAATAATCTAATTCAACACTAGTGGTCATGACTAGATATATTGCCAACCCATCATACACTCTGCAATGATCTAATTGAAAATTTATGGTCCCATCAAGGAGAGTTTAGGTTGGTTTGGCATTAGCTTTTTTAGTTAATTTTTTTGTGTTAAGACTCTTTTAACCTAACTTTTTTAATCTCATTTGGTTTTTATTTTGGGACTTTTTTTACTTTCATAAGAGAAAAAGTGTAATGATTATGGGTAAAGAGTAGTATTTTGTCTTATTAGCTTTTGTAGTCAATTTTGTCTTTTTATGATTATTTAGCTCCAATACAAATGCCAAACCAGGGCTTAGATTAAGTTCATGTCACTTAATTTCAACCAAATTTCATCTTGTAATGTCACTTAATTTCGATAAGTTTGTCTATTAGGTTTTAATGACAGTTGATATCATTTAATGCCATATCATTTCTATAAAATACCACCAAGGGTGGTGACCTAGGGGAGAAAGTATCCTTCTTCGCAAGCGTGACCTAGGTTCAATTCTTGGGAGGAACAAAATGCTAGGTAATTATAGTGGTTCTTAGCGGAAACCTTGCTCTATACTTCAATTGAATTTTGGATTCGTCTGTGGCTTGTGATTGAGCTTTGCTGGTGCCTTAGTGGTGGGTCATTTCCTATGAGTTAGGTTAAATCAGACTTTTAACGGATTACCCCGGAACCTGTGCCCACGGATGCTATGATAACACCTTAGAGCATCCTTCTTTTTTTTTTTTTTGATAAAAAAAAGTTCTATAAAATTAATTGTCTTCATTTCAATAATTTGTCTTTGAATAAATTTCAGCTTAAAATAACATTGAAAAATAAAAATTATATAAGAAATGACAATGCTAAAAATAAAAATGATATAACTGTATTAGTACACAATCATGGAGAAGAAGATAGAAGAAAATAATAATTCGAGTTGCTCATAAATGTTGACATTTTTGCCATAATCTAATTTTTTTGTGCATTGTGTAATAAGCTCTCCCTTGAGTTTCTTTTTATTTTCTTAGCTCAATTTTCTTCATCTCCTTCAATGCTCTAACCATTCTTTCTTCTCTCTCAACTTTAAACATGGCATGTTTTTGTTAAATGTCTCCAACAATTTTTTAGAAGAAGCAGCTTGCCTCCGGTTTTTAATTAGATTGAGTAGTATTGTTTAATCTGTGGAGGTCTACCACGGATCTCATTTTGATAATCTAAACCGTTCAATGTATAAAATTCGTCGAGCATTATATATTATCAAAAAATTACGTTAATCGGATATCGATAACTATCTCATATTATTAGGTTTTTGTCAACTGTTAATTTGTTTATCGTCTATTTTTTTATACAAAATTGATTTGATCACATAGTTATAGATATTCGATCAATGTGATTTTATATAGACATATAGTATTTGACGAATTCTACATATTGAATGGTTCAGATTACCAAAACGGGACCCCGTGATGAGACTCCACAGACTAAATAACACCGTCTAATCCGCTTAAAGATGATAGACAAGCTGCTTTTTTTCAAATTCAGAAGTTTCAACCTCAGCTACTTTACTTTTCCGACATGTTTCTTTCTTGACTTTCCCGCCGCTAGGTCATGTAGTCCCAAGAGAAATAAATAGACGATGGGAGGTTGAATCAATAGACGATGTAGCGCCTATTTGGTAAGTGGGTTTGAAACTTTTTTTTTTAAGTTAAAATGGTCATAAAAAATAAAATAATTTTTTTAATTTAATAAAATAAAATATTATATCTAATCTTATAATCATTACATTTTTTATCTTATAAAAAATTAAAAAAGTTAAAAGTCCTTTTCAAACCAAACTTTTAGTCCCAGGTTAAAATAGTAAAAAAAAAATCAAAAAGTCAAAAAATCAACCCACTTTCCAAACCAAGCCGTAGGAGTCTTTGACTTCTTTGTGGTCATGATGCATACATCCTGCCACTTTATATACTGTCTTGTAAGATTAGCCAACAATGATCGAAAGTGAACTTTTTTATTTTTTTATTTTTATTTTTATTTTTTTTCATCTTGAACGTACACAAGTTTTGCTTGTAGAATCTATATGAGTAAAATGTTGGAACAATATTAATTAGTTAATTATAATCAAAGAAAAATAGGTATTAGCACAAAAGTTGAAATCTTACAATGCTAGTTGGAGATATCCCACTGTAGTGTAGATTTTTTCACTTGAGTTAAACACCCATAAAATTTGTTGCAATATTTTATAGCAACACCCTAATGAGATTGGATAGAAATTTGTTACCTAGACTGATATGTCATAAATATAATATATTTTTCAAAAATTATCTCTCAAAAGTGAGAATGTGATTGCAAATTGATAACAATTGGGCTTTCAGTAATTTGCAACCAAGTTTTACAAATTGCAACATCTTTATCGGTGGTGAATAATTTTTCCCTCTATGTTTTTGCTTGCATAGAGGATTCCATAATGTAAAATGATAGGGAAAGAACTGTATATTGGAGAAAATTATGAGAGATGATTTTATCAATTTTTATAATCTATATATTTCTATAGGACTTGAAATGTAGCCGTTGAATTTATTACTGTTGACATATGATTTTATTATCGTTGGATTAATTTGTGCAATCTATATATTTATTGCCATTGATAAAATTATAGTCGTTAGATATAGTCCATATCTCTCAGCCACTGGATGAGATTTTATTTCAAATCATACTTTCCACCAAATTTTATTTCACTGTATCTCTCTAGATCAATGACCCAATTAGGAAGAAGAGAAGTTTTATCAACCCCGAGACTCTCTCTCTCTAAATCGATAACCCAAGAGGAAGAAAGCAAGTTCATCAACCCTTTTATCTCTCTCTTAAAGTTGGTTACAACCCCCAATGAGAAAAGGAGAAGTTCGCTGAAACCCTTGATCTTTACCACTAATGTTCTTCGATGTTGAAACCTTTGTTGTTTTTTGGATGTGCTTCAATCTTTGATCGATAACCCAAGAGGAGCTTAATGATGGAGTCTTCAACTATTTTTTTTTTCGAGTCTTCCATGGAGCTTAATGATTTTTGCATATTCATTCTACAACATGTGACTAAACCATTCCAAATTTTTGAAGTAATTTTATTTTAAAAAATTCACTAAAAAAAAATTAAACTAAATTTCACCCATGATGACCATCATGCCTAAAATACAGTTCTTGTTTATACAAAGACTAAAATGCCCTTCCACCCAACAACTACACACTAACCCCGACATCAAGAGCAAAACAAGCAATTAGACCACATGAAGGGCATATAAATATAGACGTGAATGAAATTTAGGGCACAACAAATCTCATTCGTTTAACAATTATTGCAATGTTGACATAGTGGTCACATGCCATTTTGATATAATACCAACTTTCTTTTACCATTCATCTTAGCTGATAAATGAGGTTTGATCTTTGCCGTTGGATCAAGTTGGTTTCTAGATTATTCTCATAAATTGGTTTCTTTTATTATGATTCTAGATTACCTCTCACACTCTGTTCTCTCTCTCTCTCTGATCAAATTCCATGGCGACCACCCAAACCCACTTCCTCAAGGCTAGTACTTGTGAAACCCAATTTATCTTTAAAACCCTCTTGCCAAAAAATTTATTCTTCAATAAAAAGTTCTTTGAATTTTATAAGAATTGTCTCATATTTTTATTTATTTATTATTTTTATTATACCTAAAGGCATTTTAAAGTAAAATCTTATTTTTGGGGGAACTTTTTCTGGTTTTAAGTCAAAATGTTTTTAAAAAATTTACTCTCTTTATCTTGACTAAACCATTTTAAAATTTTGAATTAATTTTATAAAAAACAAAAACAAAAACAAAAACAAAAACAAAAATAGGCAAGGTATACTACTAGTCATTGTACTTTGACTATTGTCTTATTTTGATTCTTATAATTTTAATTGGATCAATTTTGAATCTGAATTTTTTACTTTATCTCAAATTTATCTAATTGATTTCAATTGTTAGCATTTTTTTTTATGACAAATGCACACATGAACAACATGTGTTATGCTTTTAGGAGTAAAATTATAAACTCAATCAACACAATAACTTAACCTTAATGCAATGAAATTTTTTTTATCAAAAACTCTAATGACATTATCTTTTTGGGTGGATATCTAATGACATTATCAATTTGATCAAATTTACTAAAATCTAAAATTAAGGACAAAAATTAAGCCAATTGAAACTGTAAGGACTAAAATGACACAAATATAGTAAAACATACAGACTATGAATATAATTTGTCCCAAAAAAATTAAGCCAAATTTTACTCATGGTGACCATGATGTGTTGACCCAGGCAATTGCTCAAGTAGTGATTGAGAGGGCACTTGGGTGTCAAAGTGAATGAGATTTTAAGTTCGAATTTATAAATAAAAAAAAACATTAGTCTATATTGTAATCTAACTACTAATATAATAACTGTTATCTCGTGAAAAAATCAAAATAATATCTAAACTATAGTTCCCGCTTGTATGAAGATTGAAATACCCTTCTACCTAACAACTATATGCTAAGCCTACACCAATAGGGATGGTCACGGGGCGAGTTTGGAGTGGATTTCATATTCCAAACAAGAATATTTTCATATTCCAAACAAGAATATGTATAAAATCATATACCACTTTTAGATTTTTCTACTTTTAAAATTTTTTTATGTCTAATTATATGTTATTTATTTATATATTATTAATTATATCGAGTTGAATTTGAATCGGAAAATGCAATTCCCGTCCTGTCCTACCCTACCCTACCCTTTCCTTGCGGGGATCAAAAGGTAATCCATCCCATGCTTGCGCAAGTGTCGGGTCAGACAATATGTCTGTTCGGATCGGATATGAGTGACCTCGCAGATCGGACTAAAATGACTCTCCCTATACGCCAGGGACAAAACAGGTAATTAGAAAACATGAAGGGCACTATAAATCCAAACACGGGGAGTGAAATTTAGGGCAAAAACAAATCTCATTAGTTTAAGAATGAGGCTCGATCAGAGAGAGCTGGGAATTTCTAAGGGTGGTTGCCCCTCTCTGTGGAAAGATGATCTCTTTCCTTCGATAGATCGATCGTCTGAGAGCCGATGATTTCAATCAAACCAGAGTGAACAGCCCTTCGCCATACATGCATACATACATACAAAACATATATATATTGTGAAGTGGCTGTAAAATGCCCTTTGCTTGTTTGTTCTTTCTCTTTCTTTCTCTCTTTTTCTTTCTAAAACCAGATATGCTTGAGGCTGTGATGATGTTTTCGAAGAAATCAGACATTGGGATGCCAATTCGTGTCTTGGCGAGGCAACTGAGATGGTCTGTGAGAGATTTGGGTCTGCTTTTGGAGGCCTTTTTCTCTCTAATGACAACTGTTGTTGCAGCCATGGCGGCGTCTCATTTTGCTTGAAAAAAGGCGAATCTGAGCCTCTCTATCCTCTCCACTTTCTTTCTCTAGGTTTTTATGGGTTTACTCTGGTTAATTTCTGGGTTTTCGGCTGGTACAGAAATGCCTTCTTTTTTAGGATTAGGGTTTTGCTTCTGGAGGTGGGTATTGAAAAAGCATTTTCTGGGGAAAATGTTTCGTATCGTTTGGTTGCTGGGAAAGAAGAATATTAAGACCCCTTTTGGAAGGAAAAAAAATCAGTTTATTAATTTATTTCGATCATATTTTATAGGTTTTTTACACGTTTTTGAAAGGTCAATAACTTTAAAAAAAAATTCAAAAATCAAAAACTTTTATATTGCGTTTGGTTGGAGGATTTGAGGAAGGATTTGAAAAGGGAAAAGGTATGTGAAATTATGTGACATGTAAGTATAATTTATTCACATTTCACCTATTTTTTTTTATTTGTCTTTTTAAATCTCTCCTCAAATTTTCTAACCAAACACAACAATAAGGCTATTTTGAGAGTTTTTTATTTTTATTTTTTTTGTAAGGGGTTCCTTCGGCTGGTTGAGAGTTTAAAAGTAATAAAATTAGAAAAATAACTATTTAAAGTTTGATTTGAAATGAGAAGAGAAAAATTTGTTAAAAGTAGTCTGTTTTTGGTAACGTTTACGTTTTCAGTTTATATTTATAAAAATTTTATAAACTGATTATTGTTTATTTTTAGAAAAATATAAACTACAAATGCGTTTGGTAATTGACAAAATATTTTTAAAAAATTTAAAATACAAAAAAGAGTGAGAAATAACAAGTGGTGGCAAGTGGCGGCGGAAGACGGTGGTGGAAAGTGGTGACGGTGGGTGATGGGTAGCGGGTGGTGGCAGGTGGGTGGGTAACGATAGCGGGTGGTTGGTGGTAGCGAGTAGGTGGCGGCGGGTGGTTGGTGGTAGCGAGTAGGCGGTGGCGGGTAGTGGGTGGGTGGCGGCGGCAGGTGGTGGGTGGGTGGTGGTGGTGGTTGGGTGACAGTAGCGGGTGGTGGTGGTGGATGGCGGATGGGTGGTGAGTAGTGGTGGCGGGTGGTGATGGTGGGTGGGTGGTTGGGTGACGATAGTGGATGTTGGGTGGTAGCGAATTGACGGTGGGTAGTGGTGGCAGGTGGGTAGCGGATAGGTGGCGGGTAGGTAGTGGTGATGGTGGTGGTGGATGGGTGAGTGACGGTAGCGGGTAGTGGGTGGTAGCGAGTAGATGGTGGTGGTAGGGGTGGGGGTGGTGGAGGGTGGGTGGTGGTGGTGGTGGTAGTGAGTGGGTGGCTGGCTGGTAGTGGTGGTGGGTGGGTGGGTGGGTGGGTAGGTGGTGGTGGTGGCAGGTTGGTGGCGGGCGGTGGATGGTAGTGACGGGTGGCAGGTGGTGGCGAGTAGATAGCAGGTGGGTGGTGGTGGTGGGTGGTGAGTGGTGATGGCAAGTCATGGTAGGAGGTGATGGGTGGTGGTGGCGGAAGACGGTAGTGGAAAATGATGGCGGGTGGTGGCTAGAGTTGGGTGGTAAAAAAAAAAAAATTTGAAAACTCAAAACGAAAACACATTTTTTTAGTTTATATTTTTTGGTCAAATTTATAAACTGAGACCACTGATTTATAAATCAAAAATTTACCAAACAAGTTTTTATTTGAATTTTTAAAATTTTTATAAATATAAATTAAAAATTAAAAACGTAAG
Organism: Camellia granthamiana; assembly: GCA_036172215.1. Classification (NCBI taxonomy): domain Eukaryota; kingdom Viridiplantae; phylum Streptophyta; class Magnoliopsida; order Ericales; family Theaceae; genus Camellia; species Camellia granthamiana. Next base: position 20,740,853 of record CM069906.1, on the reverse strand, counting down.
TGTTACCAAACGACATTTTAGAGTAATAAAATTAGAAAAATAACTATTTTAAAGTTTGTTTTGAAATGAAGAGAAAAAAATTGTTGAAGAGAATTAGTATATCAAATAGGTGGAATTGGATTCAATACGGAATCTTGCTAGTTACGGATAGGTCTTACGCCTCGTTTGTCAACAGGTTAATTTAGTAATTTTTTGGTTATTTGGTTAAAATATGAGTTAAAAAAATTAAGATGTTTGGGATGATTTTTTGACTTTTTACGAAAAGATGTGCAAAAAGTAGAGAAAAAAGAGAATCTTTAACTTTTTAGTATGGGTTGTTGACTTTTTGACTTTTTTAGTGACTTTTTGACCCAAACGAGGCCTTAATAAATAAATTTATTGTCTTATAGATTTTGTAAATTAATAGTATTTTTTATTAAATATTATTAAAAAATATTATTAATTATTAATTTTTTGTGACAGTTTAAAAATTTTATTGTAAAAAATATCATTGATTATAAATTTTAATGATAGTTTAAAAAAATTATTACAAAAAAGTCATTAAGTTTCAACTTTTACCGACATTTTAAAGATTGTCACTAATTATAAATTTTAACGATAATTTATAAAAATTATAACAAAAATTATTATTTGTTAATTTTAAGCGGCACTGTCGTAAAAAAATTATTTTTAGTGATGATTTTATTAAAATCTATTTTTAATAAGAGTTGATAGAAATTAAATTTAATTATTAAGATTTATTGATAGTTTTCCTTTAGATTAATAAAGCCGTACATAAAATGGACATTTAAGAGCAATGTGAACCCAGGGGTGAGTGGCAACCTGGTAAAGGCCTGGGGTTTAAGCCCCTAGGTCCTGGGTTCAACTCCCCTCTGGGCCAATCTCCTGGGCGTAGCACAGTTGGTTAGGAGGTTGACCTCAAGGATGCCTTATCAGCTACTTGGTGTGGGTTTAATTCTCCCCCACTATGCGAGTCCTGACTTAAGTAGAGCTTGCCTTGGGAGGTCGGGACAAGCTTCCAGGTTATAGTCTCTTACTCGGAACGGACAACAGGACACCCTGGTGATCTCCTCTACTTGGTGTGGGTTTAATTCTCCCCCGCTGTGTGAGTCCTGACTTAAGCAGAGCTTGCCTTGGGAGGTCGGGACAAGCTTCCAGGTTATAGTCTCTTACTCGGAACGGACAATAGGACACCCTGGTGATCTCCTCATGGGGCGCTGCCTTGGACCTGTGGGAGAATGGGAGGATTTTCCTGTAAAAAAAAAGAAAAAAAAGAAAGAGCAATGTGCACATTCTGTTGGGCTCGTGGGGTTGACCACATATCCCGCTTTGATAATTTAAACTTTTAATGTGTAGAACTTATCGAGTAATTTATGCTTGCAAAAAATCACGTTGATCGAAAAAAGATAGTTCTTTGATCGAATACATTTTTGTTAATAGTAAATATGATTTTAAAAATAAATTGTTAACAAAAATATGTTTTGATCAACAGGTTATCGATATTCGATCAACTTAATTGTTTGCAGATATGGAGTACTCGACAAATTCTACATATTAAACGATTCGGATCATTGAAACAAAATTTGTAATGGATCTTACCAGCCTAATAATTAACGAGTGTAAATTTTATACACATTAATTAAGCTTTTAGTACTTTTTTGATAGGATACTTTGTAGGTAATTACAGTTCACCTATTTAAGTTTCTAATAACATAATGAATGACCCATGGCATAACAAATAATCGATTTTATAAAAAAATTATTAAGTTAATTAATAATTTTATGATATTATAAATATATTTCAATTAACAATTAATTTTTTGTATAAGTAAAAGAGTTAATAATTTTAATTTTGATAATTTTATTGTTATATAAGAAGGAGAATTTGTAATTTTTAAAATTTAGAAGACAATCCGTAATTTAAGAAAATTACAAAATGTGCGTAATTCACCCAAACGTTAATTGTTTTTTAAATTTTTTTTATTTTTAGTGATTTTTTATTAAGTTATGTTAATTGTTTTTTTAGTGAAAACCAATAAATCTTAAATAATGATCTTATAAATTAGGGTAAATTATACTAACATCCCCTGAGATTTATATTTATTATAGTTTCTCCCCTCATCTTTTGGAAATTACACCTCCCCTGAAGTTTAAAGTTTCATTATAGATTCCCCCCTCAACAATTTAATTTTTTTAAATAACAATTTTGCTTTCACTGGGTAAATTACATTGATACCCCTCACATTTTAGAAATTACAATCCCCTCTCTAAGGTTTAAAGTAGCATTACCAATTACCTCCTTGGTTAGTATTAGTTGGAAAAAAAATTAATTGAAAAAAAATTTTGTTAGTAAAATTTTTAAATTATTTCTAACCACTCGAAGTTGTAAAAATTTATTTCTAACCACTTGAAAGATAAAAATTATATAAAAATGATAATTATTTTTTATTTCTTAACCAAATTAATTTTTAATTTTTAAAAAAAAAATCTAAAAATCAAACCATATATAGCCTAAAAATCTTTTGATAAGTCATTTCTTACATTGGTAACCTATTTAATTATTTGTTAATTTTACGACATTTTTATCATATGAGGCCTATTTGGTAACCATTTCGTTTTCAATTTATATTTACAAAAATTTTAAAAACTGTCATAAAAACTTGTTTGATAATTTTTTTGGGTTTATAAATTATTGTCTTAGTTTGTAAATTTGAGGAAAAAACGTAAATTAAAAAAATGAGTTTACGTTGGTTTTTAAACAGAAATTTAAAAATTTTACTAACATAAATTTTTTTCAAATAATTTTTTTTCAATTAATTTTTTTCCCAACTAATACTAACCGAGGGGCAATTGGTAGTGCTACTTCAAACCTTAGGAAGGGGATTGTAATTTCTAAAATGTGAGGGGTGTCACTGTAATTTACTCAGTGAGGGCAAAAATGGTATTTAAAAAAATTAAATTGCTGAGGGGAGGAATCTGTAATGAAATTTTAAATCTCAGGGAGAGAGATGTAAATTTCAAAAGGTGAGAAAGGGAACTGTAATAAATATAAACCTCAACGGGTCAGTGTAATGTACCCTATAAATTATTTGGTCTTTTCTTTTTTTCCTTATAGATCCAAATGTCTCATTTTAGTGTGAAACGGCCGTGCTTATGTTATGTGTTGAGGGGACAAATGTAAATTTTCTCATTATATTAAAATTACTAAACATAACACTTCAAAAAAACTCCAATCTAAAAAAAAAAAAAAAAAAAAAAATCTTTAATGTATTTTTTTCAAACGTAACATTTCAATGTAACATTTTAAAAACGTAACACTCCAATATAACAGACTAAAAAACTCCTTAGTGTACTTTTCTAACATTCTAAAAAAAACTCTTTATTATACTTTTCTCAAACGTAACACTCCAATTAATGTAACACACAAATTTTTTAGTGTAATTTTTTCAAACGTGATACTCAAAAAACGTAATACTTCAATATAATACACTAAAAACTTTCTTAGTGTACTTTTCTCAAATGTAACAACGAAACATTCTAAAAAACTCCTTAGTGTATTTTTTTCCCAAACGTAACACTCCAATCAATGTAGCACAAGAATTCCTTAATGTACTTTTTCCAAACGTAACACTCTAATACAACACTCCAATATAATACCAAAAAATTACATTAACAGAAATGTAGATTTTCACGTTCGACAACTAACATTCAACCACCAATCCCTCTCAAAAAAAACTTCCACACCTCACATTTTCATTCCTATCTAAAAAACGAATCACAAAATGGCATTCATTTAAATTCAAATGGCACCAAACCAAATAAATACAATTTTCCAAACTAAAAAGGATTGATTGGTTCATAAGAAAACTTTTATGACCAAATGGATCAATATTTCCCCATATGAAATTTATGGATAAATTTTTCATTTTTCTTCCCAACATCTAGTGTTGAATTTAAAAAGTTTAAAAAAAAAATTAAAATTTGATCTTTATAACAAAATAAATTAAGATTTTTAATTTTGTCAATTTAATTTTTTTTATTTATTTTCAATACAAACTATTTGTTTATTTTTGTTAATTAAAATTGATAGAAAAAAATATTTTAGTTATTAAACTCAACATAATATGATATTTTAGACATTTTATGTATGTTATATTAAGTTTCATAACTAAAATATTTTTTATTAATTTTATTTAATGAAAATAGACAAACAATTTAAATTAAAAACAAATTAAAATATGAAAGTTTAAATTGACAAAATAAAAAATTTAGAATTTATTTTGTTATAAAGCTCAAACTCTAGATTTTTGTATTTATTTGTAATTTACCTTAATTTTTTTATTGTCTTTAGTAATTATTTTAGTTTATTTAGTGGAGTAGATTTTGAAAGTTTAAAATATTTTTAAAAATTTTAATTATTTTTATTAAAAATTTAATAAAAAATCAACAAAAAAATTACTAAACAACTTTAATTTCAAGCGACTTAAATGCAATATGAGAAAATAAAATGGGTCTATGGTGTTAAAGACAACATTTAAATATTGATAATATATAGTTGGAGAATATTCCTCTTGTTTAAGTTGTCAATTTTGATGAGTCAGAATTATTTACTTTATAAGGTTCTGATGAAAACTTTTTAGTCAATTCAATATTCGTAATTTTTTTATTTTGTTGCATGAAAAAGGTTATGATGATCTGTTTTTTATTACAGCAGTGATTTAGACCCCCTCAAACTTCAACTCCCACCATGCCCCACACACACGTGACGGGTGGTGATTGGAGGAGAAAAAAAAAAAGAAAAAAAAAGAAAAAGTGACCAATCAAAAAAGAAAGGGGGTGGGAGGAAAGGGGGTCTCAATCTTTATTCTTTTTATTAATGATACACACAAAAAAATTTCACAAAATCAATAATAAACAAAACCCATAATGAGTCTCGTGAGCCCTTCAAGTATTTAAACTTAAAATAAGCCCAACCTAATTTGGAATGAGCTTTGGGTAGTGAATAGAACGGATGCAAATGAACCAAGCCGAGCTAAACATTGTTAGGTCGATCATCTAGCTCGGGGTTGGGTCATTTGAACTTAAAATAAGCCCAACCTAATTTGAAATGAGCTTTGAGTAGTGAATAGAAGGGATGCAAATGAACCGAGCCGAGCTGAACTTTACTAGGTCAATCATCTAGCTTGGGCTTGGGTCGAAACTAGATAATGATTTTTTTAAAAAAATTGTTATTTACATTATTTAAATATATAAATAATATATTTATTTTATAATTTAAATAAAAATAAACAAACTGAACTTATTAGGGATTGAGTTTGATTCGTTTACTAAATGAGTATTACTTAATGTACCAAACTGAGCCAAGCACACAAACAAGTCGATTCATTTATAGCCGAGTAATCGAAGAGGAAGATTTGAACTGGGTTTTAGTTATAAACACATTGAGATTTGTTCTACTTCCATTAACTTCGAATGAATTTGGAAGTGACCAAAGCATAATCTGCAGTACTTTGTATCTTCACAAATTGAAACTCTTCATATCAAACTTTAGGGTGAGGGAGGTCAGGGATGCAAGTTGACGGAGCAACGGCGAATTCTTTTAGTTGTAATTTAACTATAGTAAAATACTAACGCTATTTTTGACCAAATATATATATATATATCACTAAAAACGGCTTTGATACATTCTAATTAATTATTGAGAAAATTACAATTCAGTGAAATTTTCACAAAATAATTATAGATTCACGAAAAAATTTAAAAGTTTAATTATGTATATAAAATTTACCTTTAATCTAAAATTATTGTGTAAATTTCACTAAAATGCAATTTCCCCTTCACTAATTCATACATTACTTGTTTTTCCAAAGCGAAGGAACAAAATTTAAAATAGAGCATCAATATTTGAAACTCAATATGACATCTGTTTGTCATAACTTCATGTTTCATAGAAAATAGATATTGTTCCAACCTATCACTAATTCATACACTACGGTCATATTTGATTCACAAGACTAATAGTGAAGTATTAATAATCCTATTAAATTAGTGTGGTATTCATTATTCAATTGGATTAATATTCATTAGATTAATAATCCCACCCCTACCCCATTACTAATAATCTTACAAATTTGTTGGATTAATTATCCATTGGATTAATAATCCTAAGCCAAAATGTTAAAACAAATATAGGATAATTGGACCCACGGATTAATAATCCCAATTCCATGCTCTAATCCACCCAATCAAACATGCCATACTTGTATTTCCAAAGCTAAGGAAAAAAATTGCAATAGAGCATCAATATTTGAAACTAAATATGACATGTGTTTGTCAAAATCTCATGTTTCATAGACAATAGATATTGTTCCAACCTATCACTCCTCTATGCAACTTGAATAAATTTTATCGAATGACATTCTCACACTTCCAATTTTATCACATATAAATCAACAAATTAATTTTGAACTTCTCAATCTATAAATAAAAAAAATTTAAATTTTAACATCTGTTGACAATATTAAAAGGGAAATACTAATGGCAACACAAGTGATTCATAGTCTCAATGTGAGTGGAAAAGAAGCGTTTAGAAATGCGTAAAAAATGCTTTAAAATTTATTAAAAGTGTTTATGATCTATAGAAGTACCTCAATAGTACCCATATTTGGGTATTTTCATCATTTTAATGACAATCTAATCCATAAAATAAAATAAAAAATACAAATACAAATACATGAGCTTTTTCAATTAAGCTCAATAAAACAGTAACTTAAATGAATGTCTTGATTCAACACACAAAATGCAGTATCAATGTCAAGAATTACTCATCCAAAGAGGGCTCAGACTTTTTTTCAATGGTGTCAGCCATATTAAGTTTTTCCACTAAAATAAAAATTTATATGCAATAAATATTTTTTTTGCCTCCTTTTAGTGTGTTCAAGTGACACCAATTGGTTCTGATATGAACTTCCAATAAGATCTCACCCAGAATCACAGATAAAAACTACACAGGAAATTTATGTACAACAAAACACAAAATCAAACTGAAAAAATGAACCTCAAGGAACCGAAAATCCTAGTGGGATTGGGACAAGGGAAGAGAGACAAGTAGTACTAGCCAATCTACCCAGTTTCAATCACACAGAAAGTGACACAGCAAAATGACAGCAACTAGACAAAAACCGGTGTTACCAACATTTTTCGCACCTCCTGAACCTGATTTTCCAGCTGGCGTAGAGGCAGGCGTGAAAGCGGAGACATTGGACAGTGGTGGGTCAACAACGTCTGCAATACCAAGTACTGGTGCAGGGGCTGGTGCAGGCGGCAATGACATGGGTGAAAGCACGGTAAGTAGGTCGCCTGGTTTCGCTGGTAAGATGCTGTATGATGCATTTTCATTTGGGTTGGAACATGGGCTTCCTGCAGTACCAAAGATAACATTTTGATATTTTTAAAACATTGTAGCATTTTATACACAACTAGCTTGTAAGCTAATGTTTCTAGGCTTGTTTTTGTTTATTTATTTATTTATTTATTTATTTTGGACAAAAGTGACTTATTTTTGTGTTTAGTGGACTTTTAAATTTTTAGGTCAGGCTGCAAAACTAATTGAGCTCAACTCATGTTCAGTTCGATCGAGATTAGCTCGTTATGTAAGCTAGCCAAATTTGAACACGTTGTGAAACTCGTTCTGTTTTTAAGCCAAGCATAAACAATCCACTACTTGGCTCAACTCAGCTCATTGGCAGCCCTAATTTTAGGATCATCTAGACAAATTAAAAATAATAAAACAAAAAGACTAAACAAATTAAAGAAAAAAATAATTCAAACTAAAAAAATCCCCAAAAAAGCCAACTCCAGATGCCAAAGCATTATTTGTCAAATACGTCTTAGATGTTGACTTGTAACTTCCCACTGTTGTAATCAATGTAGAATTTACAAAAAAACTCCTACATGTGTTGATGCTTATATGGACTATGGTTTTGCAAGAGACCTCAAGCTCTGTGAAGCAATATTGCCCTGTGGGTTATGGTTTAGGTTAGGAGTAGCAAATTTTTTTTATCAATACACAAATATGCATTCCTAATAATGATTAAATTGTGTAAACAATGAGGGAAAAAAAACCAACAAAAATTTCCTCAATTTGAGTTCATGTGTTTTTTTGTAGGCCATTATGCTAACTATAGACAATTCATTCACCCATAAACATCATGAAAAATTGAGCACTTGTCAAAATGTTGAGATATGAGGTCTGTATACTTACTCAAGTATGCATTTGCAGTGGCAGGAAAATCTGTTATGACCCCATCAACTTCATGCGCAAAATAAGTAGCGAGCTCCACCATGGGATCCGACAAGAAATCAAATACCAGACTCACAAACTCATTCCTAAAAGGAAAGGCGTAGACAGAGATATTTGCAGCATGCATATCGACAACGACACTTGTGAAAGCACTGGCAAACGAATTAGAAAATTTAATAACAGAAGTTTTCCCAACAGTAACTGCATCAGCATACTTACGAATTTCATCCACTGTCCGTTTTGGTGCAGCGCTTATTGTCTCATTAATGAGAAATACTTTTTGGTAATTTTGGTTATGCTTAAACCTGGATAGAACTTGACTGTCATCGGACTGAATCAGTACTTTTTGAGTATGTTGTTTGTCGAAGGTGGCATTGATTAAGGCATTGGCAACCACATCTGTTATGCTTAGACCCTTCTTTGATGCTAGGTAGGCGGCATTCTTGGAGAGAAAGTGTAGGTGTTAAAAACTAGAGATGAAGATAAACAATTATTTCAACAAGAAAATGAAGATAAAAAGTTATAGAGGAAGCATCATATATATACATATATATATCCATTGTGTTCAAATAATGTGGTTAGTTTGAAATGGTAACAGAATGCAAGTTTAGAAGTGTTAACATGGACACATTGACTAGATTTTTTTTTTTAAATGTAGGACAAGACATGTTGGTGATATGCACAAAATATAGTCTTATAAAGTTATTATATGTCAGGTACATGAATATTTAATTCAAATATAATAACAAAATACAATGGAACACTAATTTCTAAACGTCTAAAAGAGGAGAATATGTAAATATATTTTTATCATTGGACCTAAGTTATTTATTCAAATTTATAATGTGTTTATGTGTGTCTAAAACAAATACATATGTTCCCCAAGCGTCCGACGCATGTTCGAAGTCTACAAAATTTTTAAAAATATTAGGACATGTTCGGACATGTATCCAACAGGTGTCGAGAAGTGTCAAACGATGAGTGTCATGTCATTTCAATGTCTAACATGGCACACCACCTTAGAAGTGTTCGTGCTTCTTAGGCTTATAAATAGAGAAAGAACTTACTTGTATGTTGATCAAAATTCCAGTAACTGCCTTGGTCTGTGCAATTTCTAAGAATGCCGATAGGGTCATGAATCTACCCTTGTTTGAGTTTGCAGGGTCTCTTTTCAAGCCAGAGTGTAGATAAGGGCTTGTTAGTTGAGCTGAAACGAGAAATTTCACAGTTAGTGGGATATTTGAGGCCTAAATTTGTTAAAGCTGTAGGTAGCCAAATTCTCTTTTTCAAGTTTATTTACGCTTCAATGTTTGAATCTCGCTCCAGGTGAGATCGAATGAGAAAATTCCATTGTCCTTTTGAATTTCAGGAATTTTTGTTAATCGTTCTAAGAAATCTCGCACTGCATTAGTTTCTCCCGAGAGGTCAGCTGAATCCAAACAGAAGGGGACTCCATCTTTTGACATTTGCACGGAGCAATCAATAATGTCTGCTCCATCATCTATGGCTTGTTCATAAGCAAGATCAGTGGAGCCAGGGTAAATCCCGCTTGCTCCGTTGTGAGATATGATCAAAGGTCCTGCAAAGGCACAACATTAATTTTAGAATGAATAACTTGTCCTTCTATTTTGTATTGAATCTCCGATGTAAAACAAATCAAATTCAAAATAAATTACGATTAGTTTCTCACCTTTGGCAGGCCGGGTAGCATTCTGGTTGTGAGCTAAGCATGCTGCATCAGAAAGAGCAGGTTAAGGTTAAACTATGAATCAAAACAAAAGAACAATTTAGGTGATGTTTGGATATTGGATTTGTTGAGGGAAAGAAAAATGAAAGGAATTAAAATTACTCATACATACTCATTTTTAATAGATAACTTTAAAAAAAGAAAAAGAAAAATTTATTGACAAATATATATTCACTATCTTTTCATTTTCCGAACCCAACCAAAAAATAGAGAAAAAATAGCTCCTACTTCATTTTTCTTTTCGCCTCACGAATCCACCCACAAATCCAAGATCCAAATAGAAAGACAATTTAGTCTATGTTTGGATCATTTGATTTGTTAAGGGAAAGGGAAATAGAGTTACTTATATGTACTCATTTTTTATAGATAACTAAAACAATGCCGCCCAATTAGTACACCTTAACAAAAGAGTGTTATTTGACAAATATATTCACTATCTCTCATTTTCCTAACCCAACTAAAAAAGAGAAAGGGGAAAAAAATACTTCTACTTCATTTTTCTTTTCCTGTCATCTCCTTTCCTTTTCTTTTCACCCACAAATCCTTCCACAATCCAAGATCCAAACACAGCCGTAATTGAGGGTTTGCATAATCAGGAGTAGGGACTGGCTTTATATTTCCTCCGATATGCTCTATTTTGTTGTATTGCATGGTTTGTTCTCCTATCCCTACTCAGTGCAGCTACTTGGAGAAAAATGAACTTGAAAACATATAAAAAAGATCGCAAAAACTAATCTCACCAATTGATTCAGATGCGGTGGAAGGAAAATCTGTGAGCACCCCATCAACAGAAAACTGAGAATTATCGATAAACTGCAAGTACTCGGCTGTTGGATCATAGCTATAATTGTAACTCATAGTTATATCATTTGCAAAACCAGAAGCATATACTTCTAGACCTTGCTTGTGAGCATCGGTAACAAGAGTAGTGGCAGGCTCCAAATACATTTCTGTGTTGACAGGCCATACGTATTCTTTCGGAACAAGAATTCCCGATGCAAATGACTTGACACTGGAAAGATTCACCAGTATTGAACCGTATGTCCGCTTGGTTGTAGGCTCAACTGTGTCTTTCTCGAGGAACCGGAGGATGAGCTTTGTCTTTGCTTTGTTCACTTTTTCATTCAGTGTCTTCAAGAAACCAATCTCAGGAGACGAAATGTAATTTATGCCCATAACTCTTATAGCCTTTTCAACATATAATGCAGGTTCGAGATTGTGTTCCGTGTAGAATAAGGCATACTGCAATAGATGGCATAAAAAAACAAGGCTAGTATGTATTGAGGTATTAATTCATCTCTTACCAAAAACCAAGCCATTGAGGCTGTGTATGGATCAAGGATTAAAGGAGGGATTTAGAAATGAAAAGGAAAAACAGAAGAGAAAAGTAAACAAAATTTAGCTTACATTTCATTCACTTTTACCCTTTACTATTTTCTTTCCCTCCACAAATCCCTCCTCAAATCCTTGATCCAAACACACCATATTAACAGGAGGGCCACACAGATCCAGTCTAGCCCCCTTTTTCACTCCACAAGAAACAAGATCAAACTGACACTCATTCTCTTTTTGTCAAGTGAAGATATATTTCTAATCCCTCATTGACTAATGATCAAGTGAAACACACATTTTTTAGTTCAGATTTCTCTGGTAAAAAAGAAAACAGGATTCCTGATTATTCAGAAATTAATTGAATTGTACTCACTGGTCATTATAATCTTATATATCCTTCCAATCACCATGATAATTCAATTATATATGCACTGCTGCAGATATATTTCAATTTCTAGGCAAGCATATTGGTATAAAAATCGGAAGAGGAAACAAGAGCAAGATAGACATAATGAAGTACCTGAACATTCAACCAAAACAGAGGCAGCTTAACGCGTTTTGCATCTTCAACAGTAGATATTTGTTGCACCGCATCAAACACACCTGTCCTAGAAAAGATACCTTGTTTCACTGCAGGGAATTCATATTTGTTTTAACTTCAATTTCATTTCCGCGATCAAATAGACTATTGTTCAAAAAGGCAAGAATGGAGAAGGTAGTGTTGTGAGACTTACAAGATGCATTTTGATATAGTTGATCATACGTATAATCCAAAGCAAACCATCCTTGAATATTCTGTCCATTTACATTGTAGGTTTTTTGTCCATCTGGGAAGGCGTGTGATATATCTGTTGAGTTGTCAAGGTTTAAACTTGTCAAGCAAATACCTCGGCTATCTTTTGTAAGTTGTAGATCACAGAACAAAGTCGCATTAGGCAAGCTTGTTGACTTTACAAATTGAAATGCTTGCAGGCTGGAATCAGGGAAAAGCCCCGAATACCCTCCACGTGCCAGTACAAGAGGCTCGGCACCTGCACGTGAAAAGGAAAAAAAAAAAAAAATCGACAAAGAAATGAGGAAATGAGACATAAGAAAAATTGACATACAACAAAAGAATTAAGTCAAAGACTTCAACAGGAATTGATAATACTTAACGAACTATCGAAAAGAAAAAAAACATTGTAAAAAATCTGTCATTTCATGCGAACATGCAGGACTCAAAAAGCAACTAGTTCCAAAAAGAAGGAAAAAAAGAAAACAAAATATCAGAAGCATGAGGTTTTTTTTTTCTTACCTAGTAGAGAGCTATTGAAACTTGTGAAAGCAGAATGAGGAGAAAAACAGATGTTTCCTATATGAAGAAGCAAAATATTTTTTTTGTTTTGTTTTGTTTTATGACCACTAAAATACTTACCATATATTATTTGAAAGGCGAAATCATTGTTTTCTTCTAATGTATTTTGCTTATTAGGAGAACAAGTAGTTATCATAGCTCTAGAATAAAGATGAAATAAAACAGCTAAATTTTGAAGTTTGAAAAGCAATCCTTATAAACAAACAAACAAACAAACAGATTGAGAAAAAAATATAAAGGAAATACATGTTACCATTGAGAGTCTTCCATGTCTTTGAATTGTTCCCATTCTGTGCTAGAGCGCAATGGATCAAGAAGAAAGCAAAAAGCAAAGTTCTGATCATTTTCTTCCACTCCTGTCTGAAGAAAACAAAAAAGTAGATTAATATGAGAACAACTCATACACAGAGAAAATTTCTTACAGCATGTATTGGTTTTAACAGCATTCAGAATTGCAAAATGTCAACTACACAGTCAATGGATTTGGCTACACATTTCATTTCTTTTCAAGATTCCAAAATTGGCTAGTTTTTTTGGCAGGGGAGAACCATATATTGAGATGAGATTTCAGTTTTAAAGTTTTAGTGACAAATAAATCCAAATATTTCCAATTCCTTTTCCTGTTAGGTAGAATTGGTTAGGATAAAAGTGACGAAAAAGTAAGAGAGATTAAGATACAAAAGTAAGAGAGATTAAGAAACAAATATTTTCCCATATTTGTTTATAGCATGAGAAGGGGGGAAAATGCAAGAAAGTTCAAATTTCTTTTACAACTCATCAAAATTACAACTTTACATTCAACTTCTCGCAAAAATATCACATGAAAGTAGTCAAGTGTTTATAACTTTCTCACAAAAATTTCATCTTAAACAATTACATACTAAAAAATAAAATTTTCTACTTAACATAAGCATAGGGTATAATAAAAGTAGAAATAAGAAGAAACAACCAACACATGCACAAAAAAAAGATTATGTTAATACATTTTGCTTTAACATACTTTTTAAACTCATAGTGGGTTTGAATGGATCATACCTGCATTTTCCATTTGGGTGGATTTTCAATTAATGTCATGAAAAGATCAGATTATAAATGCAAATGTGGTGGTATCTTCTGATTATTTTCAAGTGAGTTAGATAAAACTCAAATGTTCACTCCAAAAAAAAAAAAAAAATTCAAAACAAACCTTGAGTCACATCCATATATAGAGGTTTACCAATTTATATTTGCTTTTTCCATTTAATTGGATAATAATTATAGTTTCAAAGAAATGCATTTTGCACTTAACATCAAAAAGAATCAAACAAAAAACAAATTAACAAACAAAAAGAAGAGTAAATAGAACTTACTTGAATCTTGATGTGTAGATGGAAGAGAGAGGAGTGAAGAAACTCATAAGGGAATGCAATGGGAGAGAGAAAGAGAGGGTTGAGAGATTAAAGGCGTTTCTGGGATTAAAAGGGTGTAAAGTTTTCATTTATTACTGGAAATTAATGCTTTTTGGGTCATTTAATTTGGACTAATAACTATGTTTGCTCCTTCTCAAAATAGAGATAAATTTCTTACTCTGTATAGTTCCTGGGAAGTTGACATCTCCTTTTTAACTGCTTGATCATTGGAAGCATTTTTTCAATGAAAAATGTTTCGTAACTCGAATTTGTGTGGTCTCAATTACTCAAATATATTAAAATGATATCGTTTTACTTTAAAATAACGTCGTTTTAAGACATTAAAACCATTCGAGTTATAAAAATTCGGACTGCTAAGAGGGATGCAGGATCACTGTTGTGACCCTCGCAGCGGTCCTTCCTGCTGTGCCTAAACGGCACGTTTCAGAACTTTCTTTTTCTTTATTTTTTCAGTTCACCTGCTGCTGTTTTGCACAGCCGGTGTTGTTTAATTTTTTGTTTATTATTTTAAAGTAATCTACTTACCAGAAGAAAAAAAAAAATTAATATAACAATTTTATATGTCCATATATATACAGGGATACATATAAATAAATTAAATTAAATTTTTACTCATATTAATATTAATTTAAGTTACACTTTCATAGTATGATACTGTTAAAATTATTTTTCTACATTGTAAACGTCACACTTTAAAATAAATTTTAGAGTAAATGACAAATAAATCTTTTAAAATTTACTTAAAATACGAATTATTTCTTATAATTTTAGAAATTACATTTTGCCTCTTCAAATTTATAATCTCATAACAAACGGCCCATTTAATAAATTATTGAGTCAACTAATAGTTTTTAATAATGACAAAATTACATTTCAATTAACAATTTTTGTAATTTTATTGTTGTATATGAGAATAGTTACAAATTTTATTTTTTTGTTAAATTTGTAAAATAAAATTTTTCTAATAAATGGATATTTGTAATCTCTAAAATCACATAAGACAATCCGTATTTATATCAATAGATGCATTTATAATTTACCCATAATTTTATATGTATTTTATACATAGAAATACACATAAATACTTAATTAATATTATCATATATTAATTTAAGTTAAAAGGAGGTATCTATGATATTTTCTAAGAAGTGTTCTCTTATTTTTATTAAATAATAAGAGTGTTTGTGATTTAACTAAATATCAAGGAGTATTTATAATATAACTTTCAAGTGTCAATGGATATTTGTGATATATTAAAAATGTTTGTAGGTGTCTGTATATTTTTATCAAATGTTAAAGAGTGTTAATGTACCTTTTTTATTTTGATTTAGTAAATTGACAACAAAATAATAAATAAAAATATTACATTATTTCAATTGGGAACCAAAAATATGATATTGGGTCTGAAATCTTCTTTTAAATATTTTTTTATTAAGTTGAATAAGATTACATAAAAATAGTAAAACATATCAATTATATTATTTTACTTTTTAAAATGCAAGCAATAGAAGAGATTATTTTGAAAAAATAAAAATATAAAAAACAAGCCAACAACATTGTGATAACATAATGAACAAAAAAGAAACATTATTTTAAATAGCATCGGCTCCGCAAAACACCATTAAAAAAATATATTAAAAAAAAATGATTTCGAAATGGTGCGGTTTAAGCCTCATTTTGAAAAATGGATTAAAAGTCACTTCTCAACTTTTAACCTATTTCCCTTCTCACATAAAAAAGTCAAAAAATTAAAAAATTAACTTTTAATCATCTTTTCGAAACACCCCTAAAACACTGCAGGAAGGACAGCCGTGAGGGTCACATTTGAAGAGGAAGAGGGGTAGTAGTCATAGTTACACATGAAGAAATACAGCTTATGTCTTTGGAATTTAATTATGAATTTAAAAAAATTTGAGACGTTTGTATGACCGATCTATTATGAGTCTGATTTTATAATTTGAATATTTTATTTTATAAAAAATTTTGTTTATATTATTTATAAAAAAAATTATATCGATTTAATAATCATGACTTATTTTATTTTATTTTATCAAGTTTATTTTTGAAAAAATAAATAGCAAATATATTTTTAAAAAAACAATACCCGTCATGGGCTTTATAAGCCCCTCAATAAATTTGAAAAAAGTCCAACTCTAATTTTTATTTGAGAAGTGATCTACAGGTAGAATTTGAGCACAAATAACTCAAAGATTGGTGTGACAATATTTCATATGAAAAGGTTCACAAAAATGATATAGCAGCGGCATTTTTGAAATTTTAGGTCAATTTTATAGATCTTTTGATTTGAAATGAATTGACACACATTTGTTACCTCATTCTGTATCAATTTTATGTACAAATTTTCTATTTATATATTATTACTTCTTTTCTTTTCTTTTTAAATTATGAGTTATAATGATAGGTGTTTTAACTTAAAATAGGACAACACATAAAGACACAAGTAGCTGTTATTTCTCCGCACTTGTTTTGCATTATTCACACATTTAAATAAAACTTTTTTTAATTACAATTTTATCTTGAAATAAAACTCATAATGATAAGTGTTTTAACTTAAAATAGAAGGACAACACAAAAAGACACAATTAGCTGTTATTTCTACGCACTTGTTTTGCACTGTTCACACATTTAAATAAAACTTTTTTTAATTACAATTTTATCTTGAAATAAAACTATCAAAAATATATTTGTTGTTTATTTTTGAAAACTAAAAAAGGAAAAATTTCACTAGTTTTCCCTTTCTCTTCTTTCACCCACCACCTCTGACCAACACCCATCACCACCACTGGCCACCGGTCACCACCACTTACCTTTGGTAGGTCGGTCAGTTGCCAGTAAGCTCCAGTGACTCTCTAGTAGCCAACTGATTATTGCTTTGACCTTTGGCGATCGTTTGGAATCCATTCAGTCATCTCATGACCTTTGGCAACATTTGGTCACCAACTTTGGTGACCACTTCTGACCACTATCCACCGTTGGTCACCACATCTGTCCACGCCCTATTGTCAAAAATCACCTCCTGTAACTCTTCAAACATGATTCTCTATTCGTATTTTCACCAAACAAGCTTTTTTATTTTTTTTTATTTTTTACAAAAATATACCAAAACATGTTTCCTATATCACCAACACTTGAAAATAGTTTCCCATATAAGGTGAGCCAAAGCTTAATACAAATAATCTAACACAATATATAAACCTTAACAAAAATATAAGTATGATATGCATATACAATGCTTGTGATAAAAATATCATTTATAACTCTTTTGTGAAACCATACTATGCCAAGCTCTATATCTCAATCCATTTTACTTTAGTTCGTGATTCATTTTCTATTTCATCCAAACAATCAAACTGAGGATACACCTCAGTGGATCTCTAATTAACACAACAATTATACAAATACTTCTATTTGTCATTTTACGAAAATTTTGTCCGCGGGAGTCGGTACCCATATATACGCACGGTTTTCGGGACTTTCACCCTAGACACACAAGCCAACTTAATTTAATGGAGTTCATCACCTTTCTTCTCCCAAACATGGAGTACATCCCATTTATTTTCCCAAACATCATACATTTACAATGTATTAAAAACATAGCTATATTCAACGACAATGGATAAGAGATTAGTTTCAATTCACCTAATTCTCATGCAATTTCTACAACTATCATAGCTCTGCTCTATTGATAGCTCAAAACGGATATTTCTAAACAGATATACAATCTCCATGACAAATAAATTATCAAAATTCCCCTAGGTAAGAGGTAATACACACCCGACTTCACCATTTATATAAACACCCATCAAATTTCACATTCCCAATACCAATTTCATTTATTTATACAAAATAATTATTTGAGACATTTTAGAGCAAAACTTCATTTTCTTGCAAAATTCAACCCAAATATCAAATCAACAAATTTATCACAACACAACCTCATAACTACTCTTATAACCATTTTAGTACATACATTTGAAAACCCCTCTTTTGATTTTAAACCAAAACCCTAAATTTGTTCAAAATCCTCTCAAATTCTAATATTTCTTGTATATCAACAAATAACTAAGTTAAAACCCATAGTAGAGTGTAGAAAATCCCTACCTCAAAGCTAGAAGACGAGCAAGCAAGGAAGAAACTCGAATGGAACCGAAACCCAACTCTATTTGGATGAAACGTAGCCCTCGAGACACTCTACCTTTTTAACAAAGACACACAGGTAGAGAAACCACCAAATCTAGGTAAAAATGTAGAGAGAGAGAGAGAGAGTAAGTTTTAGAAAGAGAGACTCAAGATCTAGGATTTTGAAATGTTTTAGAGAGAGAAAGAGATGAAAAAATGATGTAAAAAGTGGCTGTTATGAACTGATATACGCACAGTTCGCTCGAGCGCAAGAAGTGATACTCGAGCGTTAGACACAACAAGTTGTTCTGCTCAAGCGCAAAAAATGATACTCGAGCGCCAAGACACAAGGAAAAAGGGCAGCATCGCTTGAGCTTAGGAAGTGACGCTCGAGCATAGAAAACACAGTAATTTTACAGACAGAAGACTATCGCTCGAACGCGGAAATGGCCGCTCGAGCGTATAACTGCTCAAGCGCAAGAAATATCGCTTGAGCGTAGAATACACTCTCCCAGTAGTTTTGCAAACCTGCAAAAGTATTGAGAGTTCACAAATCCTACTTGAGCGCAAGAAGTAACGCTCGAGTAGAGGAGTAAAATTCTGGGCGAAAAAAGTTTGAAAACCAAGTAACTAACCTATTCCAAATGCAACCACTACAATCCAAAAGCCAAACTCAAGGAAGTATAAGGAGAAAAAGACATGAACAACACAACGAAACTACGAAACCTAAGTCCAAACACACAAAAGGGTTGGGTTAAAACCGGAATCGCTATAATTAACACTGTTAACAATAGATATGAAATAACTATAATGTCCTCAAATCCTATATTTTTTGTTATTTTCTTTCTCTCTCATTTCTCATACACATTATTTATAATAACTAATATTAATTCAATTAAATCACAATTAAATATAAATGCTTAATTATGTATTGTAATTCTTAAATTTTTATTCTAATTTTAATTTAATTTTATTTTAGATCACAATTAATCGTAAATATCTAATTATTTGAAGTAATATAACTTTTTAATCTAGTTTTCATTTAATTATATTT
Source organism: Camellia granthamiana (assembly GCA_036172215.1). Lineage (NCBI taxonomy): Eukaryota > Viridiplantae > Streptophyta > Magnoliopsida > Ericales > Theaceae > Camellia > Camellia granthamiana. Next base: position 20,721,515 of record CM069906.1, on the reverse strand, counting down.
TAGATCACAATTAATCCTAAATTCTTAATTATTTATTAAAATTTCTAACATGTTAATCTAATTTTAATTTAATTACATTTTAGATCAATTCTTAATTATTGTTTATTTTATATTTTATTTTATTTTATTATATTTTAAATCAATTCTTAATTATAGTTTATATTTTAGATCAATTCTGTGACACCCAAATTTTTTACCATGATTGTATTCATATAAAATAATAATAATGAGAATAATAATAATGGTAATAAATAAATAAATACAGTTCCTTATTATATCAAAAAGTGCTTAGTGAAAGCTTGTGATTTACAACGTTAGCTGTTATTAATTTTAAAATATTAGAAATCTTTGTTTAAAGGGGTAGATTGTGGGATACCACATTTTTAATATTAAATAGTTTAGGAAGTAAATGATGTTTATAATTTGGTGGTGAGATTTTTAGACACAAACCTAACTTATAATCATACGAAATTTTTAGGGATCATTGTGGATTACCAAAGAGGGTGACAACTTTAGAATTATAAGAAGCCAACCCTAATCTCCTAGAGCCAATGAATTAGATGACCTTTGGACAATAGGTGAGCTAAGAGTCAAGGGATAGGCCAGGTGGCGCCTTCTGAGAACACGTAATCAACTGGAGCTTCAAGATTTGATGCATATAAATAGGGCGTTATAGTAGAAGCAAGGATGGCAATCAACGAGAAGAGTAGAAGAAGGAATAGCACGGGAGGTTCGGTAGCACGGGGGAAATAAGGATAAATTTATATCAGAGGTGAGTTATATTATATCTTGAGTTATTATAATATGTTTTTTATATGTCTTAAGTTACCATAATATATTTTACGAATGTTTTGAGTTAACACAATTTATTTTATATAATTTATGTTTCATGGTTATGTTAATGTTTCAATTACGTGGATTATTTTCTAAACTTTATTTGCTTAAATTGAAACCCATTGATATGTTTGTTTAAATTTTAGAAATTATTTCACAAAGATTTTATAAATAATTATGTTCTGTAAATACCACCACGGGAGTTCCACGCCTTGGGGGACTTAAATAAACTATTGGCCCCTGTTTGGCCACCTTGTGATCTTCTGTTTGTCATGGATCCATTGACCCCTGTTCTGATTGTCACCCCAATGACCCCCGTTCTGTTATGTCCTGTACCATGGTTATAATTATTTACGTAATTTCTATATTTCAGTTCTGCCACTTAATTAATTGGTTTATTCAACTTAAATTATGTTAATGTTTTAGCTTAAATAATTATCCATGGCTATTTCGTACCCCTATACTCACAGTATAATATTTCTCACTCTGCTATGTGCTTATAGCTATTACCCCTTTCAGGTGACGAGGTTTAGCGGGATCAAGATGGGGGACAACTCACAGTACTTTCTTTTTTTTTACTACCTGTATTTTGATTGGACTCTATAATAAATAAAAGCCCGAATGACTATTCTTCTCTCGTTTTAATAAACATTTGGTACCTAATTATTTTATTTTAATTTATTTAATTTGTCCGCTTGCGCTTCGACTACAAAATTATTAGAATTATCTTATTTTTATCTTATTGCGATGTCGAGCCTTTGGGTACCGGGTTTGGGTTGTAACAAAAGTAGTATTAAAGCAATGGTTTTTTTTATAAAAAAAAATAAAAAAATTGTATACGTTTTTGAAATTTTCTTTACAATTATTCACATTATTTGCAATTCACATTATTTGAATTGAAAATTATTTCAAAAAAAAAATATACCAACTAAAGCAAAATCTTAATTTGTCTAATGCAAGTAAACCATGTTATACATGTCTAGGCTAAGTTTTCCTGTGTTGTAGGACATGGCATACCAAGAAGAATTGATTTGGTTTGAGCCCCAAGGAGCGCATCTAGCCCCTAACTTATTGGATGGATGGGCGGACTCAAAAAGCACTATCAGACAGACCCACCCTGACCTTGACCGACTCATGGGGAGGCCAGTATATTTGCAGGCCGACCCTAACAAGGACTACCTGTTTTGGAGACTTAGTCGGGCTAACACCCGAAAGAAATACATTAGGTCGACGCACGTTGTCGGATTGGTACATCCACATTTCTTGGTTGCTCCATTACCCCTTGGCTTTGCCGAAAGGAGAGGGAATATATACCCTAGCAGCCATATTCACACTACTACACCTCCTCCATAGCACATTGTCCAGACCCCAACTGTGGACTACACTGACAGTACCACATACTTAGAGATAGCTGTGCAGCTCACTGGGCGGCAGTTTTGGGGATATGACCACGGTGTACCAGTCTACATGGTTCAGGTAGTTCGGCGCTGGTTTGGGATTGAGCTCAGTGGATAGGAGTTTGAGTCCCTCGTGCAGCAGGAGTTCCCATGGCTGTTCCACGGCCCAGTCTTCTAGAGCCAATTTTTGTGAGAACTCAATGATCTATTCTAGGAGCATGACCGAGAGATGTCGCTGATATTTTTTTTTTTTGGAGCTGACAATGATTAGTCTAATCCTTCTATTTTTGTATTAATAGGATTAGACACTAACTCTTGATGGTATTTTAAGTACGCTGTACTAATATATTTTCTTTTGCAAAAGTAAAAATGATATATGTACTGTTATAGTATCTTATGAATCATAGATAAGATATCGCGATATGTACTAATATAGTATCTGTGAATCGTAGATAATTAAATGTATACTAAGTGGTTCAAAAAAAAAGGGGAATTCACTAATCGTTTTCACCTTGTAGTAATAGCCAATGATGGAAATGGAACCGGATCATCGGTTAGTGGTACTGATCCAATGGAACAAATCATGGAAAGAGCAGTTGCTAGCTTTCTACGGGCCCTACAAACCAACATTAATAGCGGATTTCCTGAACGACGAAAAGAACCAACTACAATAAAACAGTTCCAAGACTTGAAACCTACCATATTCACTGGCAGTACAAACCCACTGGTGGCAGAAGCTTGGGTCAGAGATATGGAGAAAATTTTCCGCGCGTTACTTTGCACAGAAAGGTAGAAGGTGACTTTCGCTACATTCACCTTCAAAGACGATGCACAAGAATGGTGGCTACTTACCTTGGAGAAAGAAGATATTGTGACTTAGGCCAGATTCTTTGAGGTATTCTATGAAAAATACTTTCCAGATTCGCTGTGGGAACAAAAGGCGTCGGAATTCATACATTTAAGGCAAAAAACCATGATAGTGGCTGAATACGAGAGCAAATTCAGGCAACTGGCTCGATTTGCGACATACGTCATCCCCACCGAAGCTCGAAAAGCCAGGAAAATTGAAGCAGGGTTGAATGCTGAAATCAAGGACAGGCTGGAGGTTTTGAAACTACCAATCTATTTGGCAGTGGTAGATCAAGCATATATTGCGGAAAAAGGGATTAAAGCTTTGTGTTCTGGGGAACCAAGCCAAAGGAAGCGATTTTGAGAAAGAGATAATAGAAGACCCGGTATCGCACCTCCCAAGAGGGTAAACACGGGCATAACCAGTTCAAGTAGTTCAAGCAATCAAGGTTCTACAAATCCCAGAGGTAGCACCATTCCAACCTGCTCTACTTGTGGAATGACTCATTGTGGACAATGCTGTCTAGACACGGGAGTGTGCTTTAGATGTGGCCAAGTTGGCCACTTGCTAAGAGGTTGTCCAAAGCTTGCCAGTCCTACAGCTGGCCCCTCTAAACTAGTCCGAAAACCCGCGATACCTGGAGGAGTGAGGAAGGACCAAAAAGGCCAAGGAAGAGCATTTGCCCTAGTGCTTGGAAACCCGGAAGTTACTGGGAATGTTGTGTCAGGTACACTTTCTGTTTGTGGTCAGTTAGCCCATGTTCTCTTTGACTCTAGTTCAACTCATTCTTTTGTTACACCACACTTTGCTACCAAGTTGGCATTAATACCCGAACCCTTAAGATACATACTATCTGTGTCTTTTCCTTCTGGAAACTCCGCCCTTAGTGCTGATATGTACAAATCTTGTACTATATCCTTAAAATGGGAAATTTTACATGTAGACTTGATTCCCTTCTGCATTAGTACCTTTTGATGTGATCTTAGGAATAGATTGGTTAGCTGCCAACCATGCCTCTATTGATTGTGAAGCCAAAAAGGTCTTTCTCCGGTCACCAAACCAACTCGAGCTTGTCTTCGAAGGAACTGGAGTCTGTCTCCCTAAATGTGTTATATCCTTCATGACAGCCCAGGGACTTCTAAGAAAAGGTTGTTATAGTTATATCTGTTATGTGATCAATACTCAACAAGAGGCCCCCACACTTGATGCAATCCCTGTGGTTCGAGAATTCCCAGATGTATTTCCTGAAGACCTACCTAGCACCCCGGTTGACAGAGAAATCGAATTCACCATTGAAACCCAACCTGGTACACAACCAATCTCAAAAGCTCCTTACCACATGTCCATGACAGAATTAAAAGAGCTACAGGCCCCATTTGTTTGGAGAGTTAAAGGGGGGATTGAGATTGGTAGTGAGGTGGGACCCATTAATATTGTGTTTGTTTTGAGAGATGGGGAAGGGATTGATAGTGAGCTCCGGATTAGGATGGGCCTCCCCAAGGAGATTCGGATGGGTCTTCAAGACTTGGTATTAGAAAAATAGTCCGACGGACTAGAAATTTTTTATTTTTATTTATTTTTTATTTTATTTTTTACATGTTGGACATTTTTTTTGAACATTAATGTTTAATTTTTTGTATTTTTTGTTAAGTAAAAATCATTATTTTATTTGTTTTATTTTTTTTGGAAATTTTTTATTTTATCTTTATTTTTTTAAAATTTTTTACAAGTTGGGCATTTTTTTTAAAACATTAATGTTTAATGTTTTTGTATTTTTTTAATTTTTTTATTATTTTATATAAAAATAATTTAACAATCCTTACACTAACAACTATCATCAAAACAAACACAATTTTACTTAATCCCCTCACTAACAATCTCCTTACTATTAATCCCCTTCATTCTACCTCTGAAAACAAACAAGGCTAAAGACTAAACTCCAAGAGTTACTGGTCAAAGGTTTCATTCGACTGAGTACCTTATCTTGGGGAGCTCCAGTACTATTTGTAAAGGAAAATGATGGCAAGATGAGGTTATGCATCGATTACCGAGAGCTAAACAAAGTCACCATAAAAAATCGGTACCCTTTGCCATGAACTGACGACTTGTTCGATCAACTGCAAGGCGCTCAAGTATTCTAAAAAATTGGCTTGCTTTCTGGTTACCATCAGCTAAAAGTCAAAACAGAAAGCATTGAAAGACTACCTTCAGAACTCGTTACGGGCACTACGAGTTTCTCATCATGCCATTTGGTGTCACCAATGCTCCAGCGGCCTTCATGGATCTCATTAATAGAGTGTTCAAACCCTATCTTAATGAATTCATCATTGTTTTCATTGACGACATTCTCATATACTCCAAATCGCTAGAAGATCATAAACACCACTTGCGAAGAGTTCTACAGACACTACGTGATCACAAACTCTATGCCAAGTTGAAGAAATGCGAATTTTGGATTACCAGTGTACACTTTGTCGGTCACGTCATCAACAAAAACGGCATGTCAGTTGATCCCCAAAATGTTACAACAATCGTGGATTGGCCACGACCCACTAACATGTCTGAGATTCGAAGCTTCTTGGGCCTAGCCGGCTATTACTGGCGCTTCATGCAGGATTCTCGAAGATAGCATCACCATTGACCCAACAAACTCAAAAGAACACACCCTTCGAATGGATCGACAAGCAGGAACGTTGCTTCCAAGAATTGAAGAACAGACTCGTGACGGCTCCTATACTAGCACTCCTCGTAGGAACAGAAGGGTTCGTAATTTATAATGATGCCTAATACAATGGTTTGGGTTGTGTTCTTATGCAAAATGGGAAGGTCATTGCATATGCCTCTTGTCAACTAAGGACCTACGAAAAGAATTACCCAACCTACGATCTGGAATTAGCCTTGGTAATCTTTGCCTTCAAAATCTAGCGTCATTATCTCTATGGAGTAACCTGTGAAATCTACACAGATCACAAGAGTCTCAAATGTCTGTTTACACAGAAGGAACTGAATATGAGGCAACGACGATGGCTAGAACTTATGAAGGACTACGATGTGAAATCCATCACCACCCCCGACAAAGCTAACGTAGTAACAGAAGCATTAAATCGAAAGACGACCAAAGGTTTGGCATGTACCCTCGTTCCCCGCAAGATCAATGGACTGTTTGCCAACATAATCATGGAACCCGCGTTGATTGAAGAAATTATATCACGCCAATGAGAAGACAAACTTTTGAAGAAAAAGTACGAGGAGCAAAGAAACACGCATGATCCTGACTTTACGATGAGCAATGGGATGCTAAAATTTCGAAATCGAATTTGCGTACCCGACCTTTCAGAACTCAAGAAGAAGATATTGGTAAAAGCCCATAGCTCGAGGTTTGCGATCCACCCTGACAATATGAAGATGTATCACGATCTGAAAGAATGCTTCTAGCAGGCAGGAATAAAAAAGGACATAGCAAGCCACATCTCCAAATGCCTACATTGTCAACAGGTTAAAGTAGAACATCAGTATCACGACCCAAACCTGACCCTATGGGTTTAGCACCGTAACCGGCCAGTAATCCGAGATTACCGAAGGCCTGCTTAACAGTAGTACAGTAAAACAGAGTTCAGGGCCTGGCGGAAGCCAATACAGTAAATAAATAATGTCCATTGAGCTGTGACAGTCTGTATGCCAAAAAGATTTTTCATGCATTCACACGTGAAGAACAGTACAGTCTATACAAAATTTACAGTCACACAGTAAAGGGACCTAATCCCTTGATAACAGTATAGTTAGCAGCTGACAGTCTATACAGTAATCCAAGACAGTACGGAGACAGACGGGAGAAAAAACAAAACACCCCAAAGCCATAACATGGCAACTCGGAACCTCGCAGTGAGGCACATAGGCTGGCTTGACAAAACTGGAGTCTAACCCACGCTCCTAGCTCCGGTCTGGTGGCTGAGCACCTACATATATATATAAGCAGTGAGCTAAGCCCTGTGAATAACATAATGCGTAAAGAGGTTAAGAATGAAATGTCCTTACAGAAATGAAAACAGTTCATTAAACAATATTCCAGTCTTTCAGTCAGAACAGTTATTCAGTCATATGTGGTACATCCATTAGCATAGCAGTAAACAGTAGGTCTTAAAGACCGAACAGTAATGATGGCCATCAATCAGTAAACAGTAGTGGTTCCACGAGGGAACCGACAGAGATCTTTGTAACAGTAACAGTAAACAGTAGGGGCTAAGGATGCCACAGTACATTGCAGAATATAGGACACACATTCAGTCAATTAACAATAATCAATTCAGAAAACAGTTCGGTTAATCAGTCAGAAAACATTCTCAGTTGAACATATCTTTACACAATTGTTACTCACAGAGTTTGGGCTACGGTATGCTAGAGCGTGTTTCCCCAGTCGCCAACCCTACACAGTTCACAGGTTGAACACACACTAAGCTACACAGTTGGGAAATATCATAATTTAATCCCTAATTTGCCTTGGTGTGTTCTACATCTATATCCTCATTAAGATGCCTTAAACTAGGCCTAAGAATGCCTAGAATGGGATGAGGATGCAAAAATACACTTAGAAAACATTTTGCAAAGTTTGCTGAAAATAGGAGCCTCGCTCGAGCGAGCCTTCCTTCGCTCGAGCGAGCTTCCAAAATCAAAGGCTTCGCTCGAGCGAGAAATCCTTCGCTTGAGCGAGCTGTCAAAACAGTAAAAGTACTGGATGCTGAAATTTTACGCTCGAGCCACCAACCCTACGCTCGAGCGTAGCTTCGAACAAAGGTTGGTCGCTCGAGCGAAGAATCCTTCGCTCGAGCGAAGAAGCCAAATTCTGGAATTTCCAGATTTGTCTCCTAAGCTCAAACCAAGCATTCTTTCACTCAAAACTCGACCTCTTGGGCCCAAATTCTGGAAAACACATCTAAATTCAATGTATAACAAGTTTCAAAGCTCAATTTACGAATTCAAGCCCCAAAGGTGAGTCAATTGAAACCATTTTTCAAACCCATTTTCCATGAACATGGAGAATATGCAACATGCATGGATTCAAACCAAATTCAACCTTCAAAGCTTGTCCAAATGGACTCATTCCCTCAAGAACATGATGAACTCATAGACTCAAGCCTAAATATGAACATGCATGTACAATTTTACCATGGATTCAACTCAAAACTCATCAATTCAAACATGCATGCATGAATTAAACTCCAAATCAACACTTTTGAACCAATTCAAGTCTTAACTCTACAATTTAACTTGACTCATGCAAGAAAACCTTAAATGCAACAATGAAGGATTCAATTACCTTGCCTAAGTCTTCCATTACAAGTGTAGAGGCTTAGACAAGCAAGAACTCTTCTAATTTCCTTAATTTCCAAGCAACATCATAAAAATGAACTCAATTCTCTCTTGCTCCCTCTCTTGGTCGGCTAGAGTGAAGAAAAGGGCTGAGGAATGTTCTAATTCAAGTGTGTATAAGGTTCAAAGAACAAGAATAAACAAGCCCACTCAATGGCAATTCCGTAATTACAGCAACTCTATTAATTGGCTTTATTTAATCTAGTTTAATCATTCCTAATCACATTTTAGATAAATACACCATAAAATCACATAAATCCTACTGATCATGAAACACTAAACAATTCTCAGTTCGGCCGCCGATAAGGCCTTCAATTTGTAGTTTAAACATAAAAACACGAACAGATAATCAACTAATCGAAAAGATAAAAATGCAATACAATAAACATGCTCAGTCAATTCGGTTCCAATTTTCAATCAGTCCGTTCGGTACTTCAGTTAGTTCAATTATCAGTCATAAGCAGTCCAGTTTAGCAGAAATCAGTATGTAATTCAGTAATTCATCGATAAACGGTATGGGGGTTGTTACAATCATAGACCTGTACCGTGATTATAATTATTTACGTAATTTCTGTATTTCAGTTCTGCCACTTAATTAATTGGTTTATTCAACTTAAATTATGTTAATGTTTTAGTTTAAATAACTATCCAAGGCTATTTCGTGTCTCTATACTCACAGTATAATATTTCTCACTCTACTATGTGCTTATAGGTGTTACTCCTTTTAGATAATGAGATTTAGCGAGATCAAGATGGGGGACAACTCACAGTGTTTTCTTTTTTTTTTACTTCCTGTATTTTGATTGGACTCTATAATAAATAAAAACCCAAATGACTATTCTTCTCTCGTTTTAATAAATATTTGGTACCTAATTATTTTATTTTAATTTATTTAATTTGTCCGCTTGCGCTACAACTACAAAATTATTAGAATTATTTTATTTTTATCTTGTTGCGATGCCGAGCCTTTGAATACCGTGTTTGAGTTGTGACAAATTCTTAATTTAATATTAATTAATATATTAATCTAATTTTAAGTTTGGAGAAAATTGATTGTTCTTTTGTTGTATTAATTTCATCCTAATTTTTCAAAAAATCAAACTCACTCTAAAAAATGGCGTGCGTAATACACTTTCCGTTAGTTTAAATGGAAAAACTAACAGTACTAACGTAGCACTTTAGTGCAAAATCATATAGGAACTTTCTGGCTATATTTGAACGATATGGAGGTAAAGGCTCCAGCCTCAAACCACAAGGGGTAAAATAAATTTAATCTTATATATATTTTTTTATTCTCTTGCATCTTTTTTTTTTCTTTTTTTTCTTTTTTTTTTTCTTTTTTTTTTTTTTAAGAAATACTCAACAAAAGAATTCTTTCTTCTCTTTCAATTGCCTACCTTCAAGCATCCAATGTCCAATATGCATAGAGGAGTTGAAATAAGATAAGTATTCTGAACTATGTGATTTTTTTCTTTTTAGGGGGGCTTTTTTCTTAAATTTTAATGAATTTAACTATCATGTTTGGGTCCATGAAACTTATCACGGTCCCGTTTCAATAATCTGAATTTTTTATTTCATATGGCCTCCATATATGTTATCTATGAAAAAAATAGGTTGATTTGATAATTATAATTTGTTCATTTTATGTGTTTGTTTCCAAAAAATAAATGATCTATTTTCAATACATTTGTTGTCCATTTTTTTTCGGAAATAAACACGATAAAATGAAAATATTGCGATTATTGGATCGACCTAATTTTTTTCATAAAAAAAAACATAAAGGGCCCTACAAAATGAATTGTTCTTGAAATGAAATCCATAATAAGCCACATAAGCATATGGCGGTGAAGTTCAAATTAAAAAAAAATAATCTTGTAATTTGAAAAAAAAAAATTCAAAGATTTTTTTTTTAAAATTACACGTTAGGGGTGCATGTAGATTGGATTGGGTCAGGTGACCTTCCATCTAGTATTCGTACGAACTTAGATGGATTGCAAAAAATCAATCTGCATCCATCCATTTGGTTAGTAGATGCGGATTGAGCAGGTCGTGCGAGTTGGCAGTGGATGCAGATTGATTTGGTTATTTAGATTTTATTGTTGTATACTTTTTTTGGAATTATTTTACAGTAAATTTTTTATATTATTTTGGGCCTTATTTGAGTCTAAATTTTTATATTCATAATTTTTTATAATTAAAATAAAGGCTAAACTTTCATATTTCATAAGTAACTCATATTATTACTAAATAAAATATATTTGTTTTTAACACACAAAACATAAAAACATAATATCATTTTTTAAGAGGGTTAGTAGATTGAGTTGGGTCGGTGGTCTTTCATTCGCCATCCGTTCGAACATAGACAGATCTAACAAAATATTCATTCGCATCCTCCCATACATACTATTGAAATCGCCTAAAAATAAATGAATTAAGTTGCATTAATCAATGTTAACAGATCAACCAGATCAATAGGGTTCGTAAACACCCTTATTACCATAGAGCTACCCAATTTCATGTTTATTCTCTTTCAAAAAGTCAAATTCTCCACCATCAATCCCACTTTTGGTGGTTGAATGAAAATACTCCCATTTGCCCAGTATCTTATAGTTATTCTTTCTTTTCTTCTTTGCTTTATAGCTTTGAACATTTCTATTTCTTCTTTGCTTTATAGCTTTGAACATTTCTAAGAATCTAATAATTTTTCATATTTTCTATTTATTTTGGATCATACCTTCACTGTATCTTCTTAATTTAAATTTTAGATTTATGGAAAAAAAAAACAAATAAATAATGTAAAAAAGTGAGCACACAATTATTTTAGGTTAAATTATATTTTTTTTTATCCTTATAGCTCAATTCATATTTCACTTTGATTATTATTGTTTCATTTTTAATAATATTAGTCATAGATTTTAAATTCAATTTTAATTCGATCATTTTGTTTAAATTACTGTCAATTTTATCTACATTTACATTAGGTGTTTGGGATGGGTTAAAATAACCCATCCTAGACTAAAATAATTAATAAAACAAAACACTTCATCACATCTTTTTATTTTTTTATACATCTTTTGGTAAAAAGTCATATAACCAACTAAAATAACATATTCTTAAACGAAGCATTGTGATTAATACAAGTTTAAAAATCTTGTAACTTACCATTCAATTTAAATAAACAGATCAAATTAAGAGTTCATTTGGAATATGGGTGGACTTTTTGACTTTTTTATCCTGAGGCTGAAAAGTTTCATTTCGGATGAACTTTTTGATTTTTTTGACTTTTGTAAGAAAAAAAATAAAATAATTATAGTTTAGATATGATATTTTGTCTTATTAAATTTTTAGTTAATTTTGTCTTTTTGTGGCTATTTTAGCCCCGTAGCCTCTTCCCAAACGAGTGCTAAGGCTTTGTTTGGCAAAAAAGTTAGGGATAAATTAGCTACTAACAAAATAGGTTAAAAAGACAAGACAAAACGTCATATCCAAATCATAATCATTTCATTTTTTATCTCATAAAAATCAAAAAAAATAAACCCAAACAAACTTATTAATCCCAAATTAAAATAATCAAAAAAAATTAAAAATTAATTAAAAAAGTCAATTGCCAAACCACAACCAAAACTATGTATAAAGCAAATCAAAATATCAAAATACTAAATAAGGATTAGAGTCAAATTAGAGAATAAAAAATTTAATTTATCTATTATTTTATTTGATGTTAAATTGAAATGACGTGGCATAAAAAGGTTGTTGAATTGGCATCACACATAGCGTCACAGCTAAGCCGTTGCACCGTTGAACAAATATTCCAATCGCACGATATAAAATCTGAACCGTACCGTTAAATACAACTGCTCTACGCTATCTCTTCCCATTCGACTCTGATCGAACCGTTCGATCCCTCTCTTCGTCGGCAGTGCAGAGTTTATTAGAGAGAGAAAGTGTGATTTTAGAGAGAGAAAGTAAAGAGAGAGAGAGAGAGAGAGAGAGAGAGAGAGAGAAAGAGAAAGAGATGAAGATCACCGGGCTGTTGGTGTTGAAATGCACTCCGGAGGGAACCGATCCGGTGATTCTTGCGAACGCCACGGACGTGAGCCATTTCGGGTACTTCCAGAGATCGAGCGTGAGGGAGTTCATCGTCTTCGTGGGTCGGACCGTCGCTAAACGAACCCCACCTAGCCAACGCCAATCGGTCCAACACGAAGGTTCGATTTCTCAATTCTTGTTATTGGAATTAGGGTTTTGGATTTCTCAATTGTTGTGTTTAGATTGTTTTTGTTTTTACCGACAGATCAGTTTTTTAATTTTTTTATTATTATTTTTTAAATGTTTGGCGGAGTTGGGAATTAGGGTTTGGATTTCGAAGTTTGATCCAATTTTGGGCAATTCTGTTTGTCAAGAATTTAGGTGAATTCTGTACTGTTTTGGTGAAGAAATCGATGGTGTTGTGGTTTTGTAATTTTGGTGATTTGGATTTGGATATTTGAAGCTTGATCTGAGTTTGGGCAGTAGTGTTGTTAGGAAATTATGCTGGGAATTCTTGAAATTCAGTACCTTTTTTTTAATTTTTTATGGAGAAATGGTATGAAGTACTGGTTTTGTATTTGTGTTTGCTGAGCAATATTGGTATTTTAGTGAATGGGGGTTTTGGATTTGGAAGCTTGATCTGGCTTTGCACTATTCTTTTGTTAGGAAATTAGGCTGTAAATCATAAAATTCAGCATTATTTGGGTGAAGAAGTTTTGGAACTTTTGCTTTCTTAAAGAAGCTTGAACTGATATTGAATTGGGAGTCTAATTTGAAGTAGTGGACCTTGGAAAAAACTAGGAAGAGTTGAAGCATCTGGATGTTGTGTTGTTTTGGTATTAATTTTTCTTAACAATAGTTTTAATTGCTAGGAATTTGGTTTTATTTATTTATTTTTTAAAATAAATATGAAAATTTCCCAATAACGAAAATTGATTAGAGCACTAGATCACCTTTGTTTTATGGTTAGTGATTTGTGGATAAACTTTTGTCTTAAAGTATGATATATATTGATTTTTTTACACAAATGAGAATTTTTTTTTTTTGCTTTTTTGGTTCATTATTGTGTTAAAGTTTGGATCCTTCAAGGTCTTAGCACTTTAGCCAGCATTGGCTTGTTTCTCAAAAGCAGATTAAGTAAAATTCATTCTCAGAGTTTTGTTCTACTAGTGGATTTTTTTTTGTTTTTGTTTTGGGCATATATTTATGTCAAGATGCATTTTGAGTTGGCTATATTAGAATTCTTTTGTTTTCTGCTTCACAGAATACAAAGTACATTCATACAATAGGAATGGCCTTTGTGTGGTGGGTTTTATGGATGATCACTACCCAGTCCGTAGTGCATTTTCTCTGCTTAACAAGGTAATCTCACTTTTATTGCTTTATTTGTATGTGTATAATTTGATTTGACATAAATTGGTTCCTTACCTGCTGGGCACCATAAAGTGTATAATTCTTGTACTATTTGAAGTGGATTATAATCTGTCAACGAGTATGCTCACTTCACTGTACATATTTATTTATGATGCTAAGAAATGGTTCCCAGAAATGAACAGGTGCATTCAAAGAATAGTTCAATAATCATTTTATGTTGTTTTATTCAAAGGTTATTATATCATCAAAAACATGTTTGTATTCTTTTAATTGAGGTCTAAGAAACACGGACACAAACATGAGAACAGTGATTTCAAAAAAATGGGGGCATGACGGGGACATAGCATTAAAATATTTTTTCATATATTTTTATTTGCTATTTAGATTACTATTATATCTACAAACAATCAAAATTAACAAAAATTGACACTGATTCAATATTAAAAACAAAATCACTTTTAAATTAACACTTATCGTTTATATCTTATTTATGGTTGATCTATTAAGTATTTAAATCTAAGCAAAAAGAAATAAACATTCAACATCTATTAAAAGCACTAGAGAAAGGGGGGAAAAACTAGTTGGTGTGTCCCGACCCAAGTGTCCATGTAAAATAAATAAATAAATAAAGAGACATGCCACATGGGTTGTCCAATACGTGTTCCCATGTTCGACACGACGATGGCACTTATTTTGAAGTGTCGTTGCTTCATAAACCAATGTAAATCGTTGTATAGAAAGCTGCTTACTTGTTGGAGAACAGCGGGTGCTCAAGCTCAGCTAAAATCTTTTTGTAGAAATGCTAGTAATCTATTATACCTTCAGATTCTGTGCTCCTGTGCTAATATGATTTAAAATTCAATTTTCCAATTCAAAGAAATACTATTACATACTTGGAGAGACATTGATTTCGTAAATGTTTACTGCATATGTAGTTGTGACAAGAAATTTGTTTCTTAAATCATAAATTGTTGCTGTATGTTCAATTTTATGTAATTATTGTAGTGAGAACTCTGTAATTAGTGGTTCATTCATTCATTCACACGATTAATAAAGATAAATGATGAAAAATAAGAAGAAACCATAAGATAGAAAATTTTCCACACACTGATTTCATATGATGTTGTTTATATCTTAGAATCTGTTATTGACATCAATGAATGAGATGTTAAATGATAGGCCTGCAAGATTTAATTATGTATGCACTTACATTTATTCTTGGGAAGGATCAATGTTACCAGAAAATACTAACACCCTAGTAATTTACATTTTGGAACACATGTTTCAAACTATGGTACATTTCCGTTTCAAAAAAATGAATTTAGCAATGTTTTTCATTAAAAGTTCTCTTCAATAGGGAAAAATTTAAATACAATCAACTAAAATCTAAATGAAGTGGTGTTTTAGATTGACAAAATGTAAAATAATGGGTCATAGAATTATGTTATTGAACAATTACACTAACATATTGGATGCCAAATCAAGAATTTATCTCTATTGCACCACATTTCCGCGTTCCCATTGTTGTTCCTTGTACCAGAACAATCTGCATTCTTGGTAACATAGGGAAGGAGTGATGACTTTAAATTTTTAACTCATTCACTCTCTCAATAAATGGTTGCCTGAAGTTTATTTAGATACTATGGTTGCGTTTGATAGAGCTTTGTAACTATGATTTGAGAGTATAAGTTGTATTTTGAATTTGTGAGGTTTGGAATTATGATTTGAGTGTGGAAAATTTGTTTGGTAAAGAGTTTTGAAAATAGTTTTGAAAAGAGTTTTGAATTGAGTAGGGAATTGTTGATGTGACATTTGATATTTAATATAAAAATTTACAACTCATAACCAAATATACAACTCAAAATTATTTTAAAGCACATAAATTTTTTTTAAAAATTCAGAAAATGTTTTTTTTGAATATATAAAAATTAATATTTCAATTGCATTAAAAAAAAAAAAATATTCTCTATTCCGGTCAACCGGTGGGACGACCGGTTAGGCAAAATTTGCAAAAAAAAATTCCGAAAATCGCGCCTGTCTCAGAGTTCTCTGTAGAGTTTTGGAAACGTGTTTTCAAAACTCGTTCCAAACATCATATTTAAATGTAGGTGTAGAATCACGTTTTCAAAACACAACCAAACAGAGCCTATATTTCTGTTGGATTTGTGTACATGGTATGCAAATTTAACATGTGCAGATGTTTTTATAATTCAGATTAGGAGAATATGTAGGCTGTTGATCCCAAATGTAATTTTCAGTTGTTACTGTTTTCTTCTTGGAATAAGTAAGTAGGTTGATTATAAACGCAGTATGCATGCCTCCATTGGAGAAGTTGCAGATTGATGACTGCTAAAAGACTGAATCTGTTGACAACTATTGAAATTGAAAATTTGTGTCTTGTTAGTCTATTGTTATTTTAACCATTTGTCTTGCTTAAGGTTCTTTTTACTTCAATATGTCGCTTGCACGGCAGTTGATGTTTAGAAAGTGGAAGAAAGTTATTGGTCTTGGCTATTACATTTACTTATCCTATACCAACCCCTACTCAAGCAATTGGTAGAACTTAGTGGTTCAATTGTCTTTATTACCAAAACCAATTGGGTTTGGTTGGGCTTTCAAGTTGTGTTGGGTTACAAAACCAATTAATCCCTTTGTTCCTTATTTTATGAATTTTATAAAATAAGTAATTTATGAATAAGTAATTTATGAATAAATTATGAATAAGTAATTTATGAATTTTATAAACCCAACTCATAATTCTATGACCCATTATTTTATATAAAAGAAATAAACATTCAACATCCATTAAAAGCACTAGAGAAAGGGGGGAAAAACTAGTTGGTGTGTCCCGACCCAAGTGTCTGTGTAAAATAAATAAATAAATAAAGAGACATGCCACGTGGGTTGTCCCATGCGTGTTCCCATGTTCGACACGACTATGGCACTTATTTTGAAGTGTCGTTGCTTCATAAACCAAGGTAAATCGTTGTATAGAAAGCTGCTTACTTGTTGGAGAACAGCGGGTGCTCAAGCTCAGCTAAAATCTTTATGTAGAAATGCTAGTAATCTATTATACCGTCAGATTCTGTGCTCCTGTGCTAATATGATTTAAAATTCAATTTTCCAATTCAAAGAAATACTATTACATACTTGGAGAGACATTGATTTCGTAAATGTTTGCTGCATATGTAGTTGTGACAAGAAATTTATTTCTTAAATCATAAATTGTTGTTGTATGTTCAATTTTATGTAATTATTGTAGTGAGAACACTGTAAGTAGTGGTTCATTCATTCATTCACACGATTAATAAAGATAAATGATGAAAAATAAGAAGAAACCATAAGATAGAAAATTTTCCACACACTGATTTCATATGATGTTGTTTATATCTTAGAATCTGTTATTGACATCAATGAATGAGATGTTAAATGATAGGCCTGCAAGATTTAATTATGTATGCACTTACATTTATTCTTGGGAAGGATCAATGTTACCAGAAAATACTAACACCCTAGTGATTTACATTTTGGAGCACATGTTTCAAACTATGTTACATTTCCGTTCCAAAAAAATGAATTTAGCAATGTTTTTCATTAAAAGTTCTCTTCAATAGGGAAAAATTTAAATACAATCAACTAAAATCTAAATGAAGGGGTGTTTTAGATTGACAAAATGTAAAATAATGGGTCATAGAATTATGTTATTGAACAATTACACTAACATATTGGATGCCAAATCAAGAATTTATCTCTATTGCACCACATTTCCGCGTTCCCATTGTTGTTCCTTGTACCAGAACAATCTGCATTCTAGGTAACATAGGGAAGGATTGATGACTTTAATTTTTTTACTCATTCACTCTCTCAATAAATGGTTGCCTGAAGTTTATTTAGATACTATGGTTGCGTTTGATAGAGTTCTGTAACTATGATTTGAGAGTATGAGTTGTATTTTGAGTTTGTGAGGTTTGCAATTATGATTTGAGTGTGGAAAATTTGTTTGATAAAGAGTTTTGAAAATAGTTTTGAATTGAGTAGGGAATTGTTGATGTGACATTTGATATTTGATATAAAAATTTACAACTCATAACCAAACATACAACTCAAAATTATTTTAAAGCACATAAAAAAATTTTAAAAAATTCAGAAAATGTTTTTTTCGAATATATAAAAATTAACATATCAATTGCAAATAAATAAATAAAAATAAAAATTTCACTATTCCGGTCAACCGGTGGGACGACCGGTTAGGCAAAATTTGCAAAAAAAAATTCCGAAAATCGCGCCTGTCTTAGAGTTCTCTGCAGAGTTTTGGAATCGTTCCAAACATCATATTTAAATGTAGGTGTAGAATCACGTTTTCAAAACACAACCAAACAGAGCCTATATTTCTGTTGGATTTGTGTACACGGTATGCAAATGTGAACATGTGCAGATGTTTTTATAATTCAGATCACGAGAATATGTAGGCTGTTGATCCCAAATGTAATTTTCAGGTTGTTACTGTTTTCTTCTTGGAATAAGTAAGTAGGTTGATTATAAACACAGTATGCATGCCTCCATTGGAGAAGTTGCAGATTGATGACTGCTAAAAGACTGAATCTGTTGACAACTATTGAAATTGAAAATTTGTGTCTTGTTAGTCTATTGTTATTTTAACCATCTTCAGTAATAATTATTTTCTTCATTTGTCTTGCTTAAGGTTCTTTTTACTTCAATATGTCGCTTGCACGGCAGTTGATGTTCAGAAAGTGGAAGAAAGTTATTGGTCATGGCTATTACATTTACTTATCCTATACCAACCCCTACTCAAGCAATTGGTAGAACTTAGTGGTTCAATTGTCTTTATTACCAAAACCAATTGGGTTTGGTTGGGCTTTCAAGTTGTGTTGGGTTACAAAACCAATTAATCCCTTTGTTCCTTTTTTTTTTTTTTTTTTCCTTTTTGTTCGTTCTAGTGTTCTAAAAACAATGGTCGTTATATAACAGTTTCAGTAGGCTATGGCCCACTACAGGCTGATATACTTACACTGAAGTTCACAGGCATATATCTTTGTAGAGCTGTAGTGGCTGCTATTGCAGTATATCATAATGCTTTTACCAGCTTATTATGGTGCCATAACGGTAGAAGGGCATTATTGGAATAAGGCTCTAACATTTGAATTCAAATGCAATGATTACATGCATCCTAAAAAAAGTTAGAATTTTCAAAAGGGACTATCAAAATGGGATGGAGGGAGTATTACATTTGTTGGTGAATGTTCGTTTATGCCTCTCGGTGAAGAAATGAAAAACAAAAATAGTGAATCATATTGAATTGTGAATTGTAAGATTCACTTTAATATCATATATCATGTATGCTTACACATAAAAGTTCACACAATGTTTAAAATGAAATAAACATCGATATAACTAAATTGTATGAAGAAGAAGAAGAAATGAAAGAGGTGGAAAAAGGGAAAGTACAAAGAAGAAGAAAATTGGATGAGACCCAAAAATGGTAATTTTGAGCATATCCTTCATAAATATTTGTATAGAATTGTCTCTTACACTTACTATCAATAAATGACTTTGAATTTCTGACTGGCTGAGTTACTGAATTCTACATAAGCCAAGTATCAAGATTGTTATAATTAGTGCCTTGAAATCCAGCACATATAGTTTATTGAGAAGTTGATTCACTGGGTTGATGATTTTAGGTGCTAGATGAATACCAGAAGAATTTTGGTGATTCATGGAGAACTGTGCAAACAGATAGTAGTCAACCGTGGCCTTATTTGAATGAAGCTCTCACCAAATTTCAGGTATCTGCCAGCTTTCGTTTAAGTTGAGTTAGCAACGGTCACATGACATCATATTTATGCTCCTATTCATGTTTTTATCATAAAACATTCTCTGTTCATGACTTATACTGAAGATGAACTGAAGCAATTACTTATTCTGCAAACAAATTTTCGTTTTCTAAATATAACGTTTGAATTTGATCATAATATGCACATAGATAAACAAAATAGTAATAATTTACTTGCTGTAACCTCTGTCTTTTGCTTTCAATTCTTCAGGACCCAGCTGAAGCTGACAAGTTGTTGAAAATACAGAGGGAATTGGATGAAACAAAAATTATTCTTGTGAGTGTTGAGTTATATAACTGCATTAGCTTAACGATATTTACAAAATCTTGGTTCCTGTTCTTATTTATTTATTTGAGTTGATACTCTAGTTGTATTGAGTAATTAGTTTCCATTGAGAGTGGAATTAAGAAGTTTGATAGCTGATGATGGCATCATGTATCCATATTCTTAAGATTTACTTCTGTTGTGGTCTTCATGGTAATGTTGTTTTAGATATGCACCTTTTTGATGGGCAAACTTACAATTGTGTTTGTCATATATCATATTAGGTCATTTGGTGTCATTCAATGAACCATTTATATGTAACACATTTCTTGATCTCTATTGTAATACAAATTCCTTTTCGCATTTGTCTTTATGTTGACTTATGGATCTTCCTTGGTGCAGCATAAGACCATTGACAGTGTACTTGCACGAGGTGAGAAGCTGGATAGTTTAGTTGAGAAGAGTTCAGATCTCAGTGCAGCTTCGCAGGTAATTTTCATAATGTGTTCACAATCTTGTACTGCATGTATTCACAATCTCATAGCCACTGTGATGTGTTCACCTAAATATTCAGTCTTAAAATGTGTATGGAATATATCTGGTTTATTTGAACTATTTTATTTTATATAAAAGGTCAAGGTATGAATTTTATAAACCCAACTCATAGAGTGCCACAACAATCTTGGCCTTTTAGGTGTATAATTATCAACAAAATTCACAATATATGAGCGAGTGTTCCTTTGTTAGTGTATCTGTTAGCTTGTTTGAAGCGCTGTTACAGTTCGAAATTGGGTGATGGCATTTTTGTCCAACAGATTAAATGGTATGCCTCTGGCTGAATCAATTCCAACTCATAGGCTTATCTCGTATATATTAGTTTGATTTGTATAGATATCACGGTTCTATCTGTGAAGTGGATTTTGAGTGGGACATGAGCAATTGAGCATTTATGTCATTGGTTTATATTTAGCAACTGAGAGTGCATAAAAGGCTTTTGAGGTTGTCGGTGGTTAAAGTTATCGAACATGAATATAACTGTTCATATAACTTGAGTACTTCTATAAAATGTTTCTAGTGGAGGTGATAATTGAAGTAGTGTGCTTGCATGCATGGTGCTCTTTTACTATGGGGGCATTCTTGGGATATAAAAATCAAATTACTATTGTGCTACAGTACTATTGTGATCATAGTATCTGGATATTTCTTATCAAGGAACAACATATACTCTTATTTGTTTTTTTAGTAATTTTTTGGAGGTCCCCTAGCCGACATTAATAATTGGTGCAAAATGGCTTGTTGAGTGGAGTTGAATTAGAGGCCCAGTCATACAAAATGTAGTAGCTTTATGCGTCTCATTGATTTCATGTTATACATTTTGATAAGTGAAACAGAGCGGCAACTATTGTAATGAACACTTCCCACATGGTAAGATTTATATTAGAGTATTGTGTTTCAATCTGATTGATCTCTGAGTGGACTGTTCTCCTCCATGTAATGCAAACAGGATTCAAGTTCAACTTGATAGGATAATCCACACATTCTTTTGTCCAATGAGTGGAATACATCATTAAGAAAGGCTTGAGTTTACATTTGTCTTCCCTATGTACCTAAAGTTGGATCAAATCAACTGTTATTCTTCTTGTCTTCATTCCCATTTTAGGGTGCATAAAATAACCATAATATCATAAATTACGAACTACCAGCCCCTATTCTTGATTTTATTGTTTACCAATAATACTTGACTTTAGTGACGACAGTCAGGATGGGCGGGTGCCAAGATAAACGGATCCATTCTGATCATTCTGAAAATTTGAGACATCTATAGTTGTCAACCATAATCATGTCCAACCTAAAAAGCTTGCAAAAAGGCATCTAGCATTGACCACTCTACGTGAATCTGCTCATCTATCAACTAATTGTCGTTTGGTAGAAAGATTTTTCTTTCTTTTTTTTTGGGGGGGTTCTTTAGGATGAAAAAGAAATAACTAAAGGAATTTGGACAATTTTGATAGTGAGATTAATGATTGTGATTCAGTTTTGCATGTTTTGGAAATAAAAGATCATGGACCAAATCTAGTGATGGTTATTTGATTTATTAAGATAAAATTTCTGATGGATGATTTATTATACTTGTCTAAATTATAGATCTCATTTTAGATGCATCTTTTTTGTATTTTTTATAATAACTACCATGGAATATTTTTATTTATACTAATACAGGTAATTGATGTTGGTTTGTGTTTAACAGATGTTCTACAAACAAGCGAAGAAAACCAATCAATGCTGTACAATATTGTAAGCTTCTGAAGTGAGAAGGCTATCTTATCATGGCATTTACTTGTTTCTGGCGTTAAAATATGATGGATGACAAAATGTTGATTGTTGTTTATATCTTCTACGATTGTTTGCTTGGCTGAATTCTATGGATTTTTCTCTCTTGTATCTTGGTTTCCAGATTGAAAAGGAAAAAAAAAAAAAAAAAAAATGAAAGTGAATTGATTGACATTCGCAATGCCTTTCATAATTCACATCCTAATATTAGTGCATGTTTATGGTTCTTGAGTTCACTACTATCTTCTTGTGTTACACGCATCATTCTTTTTTCCTTGTAAAGATTTGAAATGATAATAGCAATTGGAATGATTCAATCATAATACCATCATGTTTTCTTGTATTTGAAATAATTGTCCTCTTCTTGTGTTTTGGTTTGTTAAAAATTTGTTTGAAATTGATTCATTATGTAAACAAGTCAAAGTTACATATTTTGAAAATTGTTAATGTTTTGACCTAGATTCGAATTTGGTTTGGTTAAATTTTGAGAGGTGAACAAGTGTCTTAGTTTGTATGCATTTGAAAAACATAAACTATGGACTAATTGACTTGGCTTGTTACAACCCTAGCTTTATGTTGGTTACTTGTACCATCCTAATCCATTATCTCTCTTAAGTTCTGTTCCTGCTTGATCTGATATGATTATGACTGTAAGTTAACTTGCTCTGATGACTGTAAAGAGTACATCTATCTGTAAAATAATCATTCACAGAATGGTTCATATACACGAGAAACAGAACGAGACTTGCATATGGGCTCAACTTTCTGTCTCTATAAAACTAACTATTCTCTAATGGTTTCTGTGCATATAGCCATTGCTGGTCTGTAAAACCCAAAGTCCCCAGGGTGAAATTTATTGCATCTTCCAACCTTTCAAAATTATTTGATCTTATTTGATTGAGTTCGATTTTGTTCAGAGACTTGACAAATGTTGAGCAAATCATGTGTTAAGTGGTGGATTCTTTTGTTTGAAATGGGATTATTACACTTTAAAGTGGAGTTCATCACACTATTTCAATCAAAAGAAAATAGGATTGGACTTGCCTCACCTTGGACAGGAGGGTGTTTGGGCTTATAGAGTTCATTAGAAATTTTGTTTTAATGATTTGAACAGTTTATTTTGTAGGATCTTTCATGTATATTGTCCTTATTTGAAACAAAATTCAAATTAATGGTTAAATGTATCACAATTGAAAAGTTAAAGACTAAAAGTGATATAAGTCCAAACTCTAGGTACCTATTTTGTTTACTTACCTATCAATTGTGTGAACAAAATAATTTTCTTTCATTGCATTCACCTCAAAAGGAAGGGAAACATATTATTGGGTAATCGAGGGGGTATCATTTGATATTAGATAAGTGATGTATTCTTATTGATATGGATACATTAAGGTTGACTTACTTTTATTTTTATGTTACATTTTTTCTATTTGTTTATATATTTTAAATTCAATCTCAGCATTAATTTTTTTTAAATATATAACCAAATTTAAGGGTGATTTAAGATTTAAAATTAAGCTAACTTAACTTACTAACTCACACATCTCTTGCCAGGTTTGAATAAAAAAACCAACTTTGAATAGGTGCCACAGTGCCAGTTACATCAGATAATGAGAACATATTTGAACAAGGGTGTGTACTAGAAAACAATGAGCATAAAATAAACAGTCAACCTGATAAGGGGACCATTATGAGTTTGTACAATAGTTAAGGCCCACATACTTTGAATTTAAGACCCCACTTGTCCTCCTTAGACCAAACATACTTTTTTATTTTTTCATCCAAATCATATTTTAAAAACTAAACCAAACATTACCCTAATTTCTTTACAAAATTATTGAGAAAATTACAAATTGAACTCTAAAATTTGATCACTGTAATAAATCTTGACTTTTTTAGTTTAGTTATTTGATTATGGAGAAGTGATGGAGGTATTTAATCCAGTGTGATCATGCGGATTATGACATTATTATAGGCATCACATGTGATGGATTGTTGATGAAAAAATTATTGTGATAATTTTGTGCGGATAAGTATAGATTGGATTTGAAAATGCGAGATGGTGTCATGTGATGTGTGCATCAAAAAAATTTCTCTCAAAAAAATTTCTTTTTCTTTTTCTTTTTTTTCATGCTCCTCCAATCACCTCTTGCCATGTGGCAAAGGGGGGGTCCCAACCTTTATTCAATAGGTTAATGGAAAAAGTCAGATAATTATTTGATGCCACCACTTCAAAATCTTAGAGAGTTTAATTTGAAATTATTATTTTTTTTTTTTATAAAAAAAACTCAATATTTGATTTGTTACAATTGGGTTGTTTTGGGAAGGTGGTAAAAAGCTGACTTTTGGCTTTTTACCAAACTTTTTGACTTTTTTGGAAGTGATTTGGGAAGTTGGTAAAAAGCTGGCTTTTTACTTTTTAGTTTAATATTTATTTATGGTGTCAAATCAAATTAAAATGACCAAAATATCCTTACCCAACATAAGAGATTTATTTTTTTATTTTTTTTTTCATAGGTCCTAATTTGTAATTTTACAGCTGCGTTTTTGGCATTTGCCAAATGGCTTTTCTGGCGTTTTTGGCAGCCACGTTTTTGGACATTTTGTCTAAAAACGTGGCTTTTTACCATGTTCCCAAAATAGCACAATAGTCTGGTAATGCCCAAATTTTTTTTTTTGCTTAATTTGTCTGAATAATACCCCCTTTTTTTAGGGGTAAACCTCATTTAAAAAAATATATTTCCTTATTGGTTACCCAAAAAATAAAAAAATTTCCACAAAACTAATATGGGCAAAGGATAATCAAATACAGTGGAATTTGCAACTAGGGTTTTAGCCCCCATTATTTCTGTGTTTCATAGACAATATTGAAAATTCAAAGGAAACTATAAATCTACAGTGCTTCAAAACTTTCAACCACAAACTAAACTTGTTACAAGAAATAATAGGGGTAAAGGGCACTAATCAAATAACAGCACTTTCAATCTAGAATTTGCAGCTAAGTTTTTAGGCCTAAACCCTTTTATTTCTATGTTTCATACATGACATTCTTTATCTAGCATTAGCCACTGCCTATTTCCCTAACATGGATTTAATCCACCAAACTCCTTTGGTGTCCTTGGGGCCTTCTTCTCCCTCTGGTGGGGGATTAGTGTGCTGTGTCTTCTTAAGCTTGCTCACATCATACCCTTCTTCTTTGGCCTTCTCAACAAGCTGATTGTAGATCTCTTCATCAATATGGTTCTCTCTGCATAATATCTAAAACCAAATAACACCACAAAAGAAAAGAAAATAAAAGATTAACAATGAGAAATTGAGTAATTGAGTAACCAAATACATAAAACTAGCAAAAATTTCTTTGCAAAAAAAATTTCTTTGAAACTACAAGCTATCTTCAGCCTCTCATTAACCAAACTCTGATCAACATCATCATTTTGTATGAAAATTTGGTTCAATTTTTGTGTTTGCACAACATTACTCAAAGCAATAAACAACCATAGATAAACAAGGAAACCAAAATTCAAAATAACTTTCCTATACATATATATACATGCAATCTTGCGAGCAAAACTATATAGGAAATCTCAAATTCATACAAGGAAAAGTATAAGTATCTCCCATAATTTTTACTGCCAAATATACAATGCCTTTCTTGATAGTCTCTTAATTTTTACTCAATATTACCTTTACTTCCAATAATTAAGATAAAAAAAGAAAAACCCATGTCAAGAACTGAGATTAGAACATGTCAAGAACTGAGATTAGAAGATCAATAACCATGCTAAAAACCCTTAGAAACATACAATCAGAACAATTACAAACATACATTCTTACAAATATTCATAACATTTTTAGATTTTTGTTTTCATTGCTTCATTCTTTTTCTCCATAATAGAAAAATAACCATTTAATTTAATGGAGCATATGCTTTGACAGAGAAAAATGGTATAAAATGATTCAGGTAACCAACCTCGTTTGATTGAGACACAAGACCTAATCTGATTTGGTTTGTTAAAAAAAAAGCAAAATTGCATAAATCAATATAAAAGAAGAAAAACCCATGTCAAGAACTAAACAGATCAGCAAGACAGCAAACATAATAAGAAAAGCCTTAAAAACATACAATTAGATCAATTACAAACAATTATATTCTAACACAATTCATAATTGCATATATACAGACATAAAACATACATACCCAAAGATAATTTCTGGTGGGCTGTCCAATTAGGGCATGGTGATAATCACCATCAAGATATAAAACCCAATAGTCCCCAACAACAGGGATGATGGGCAAGAATGGAGGGACATAGAATTTGACCTTGAGCTTGGCCTCATCACTAGATGGGTCAGCCTTGTAAGCAGTCCCTTCTATGAACCCTCTCTTCCCATCACTCCAAGTCTCATTCAATACATGCACAGTCCCATCATCCCTCAATGTGTAGGTAGCCCTTGTGTTCATCCCATTTTTGGGTTGAAATCTTGAAGGGAATGAAGCTATCTCATACCACCTACCCATGTACCTCTTTAAGTCTACACCCTTCATCACTTCCATTGCTTTCTTGGCCATTGATTCAAAGAGTTGGTGTGTGTATGAGAGAGATTGATTTGTGGGTATTGAGATATGTATGTATATATAGCTTTTGGGTTGTTGGCTATATATAAGCAGGAATGGTGGAAGACGTGGATTACTGAGGGCCTTGTGGTCAGTGTGGATCTTAGAAATGCCAAACTGAATGGGTCATTCTAGAATTGCTTTACTTTCACGGGAAGTTAAGCTGCGTGAACAGAGATATAGCAAGAGGACTCCCAAGGTACAGAAGTGCCAGGCCGTTTGTTTTCAAGGGTTGGAGATGGATAGTTAAATAAAATTATATTTATTTTTATGATAATTAGTAGTATAAGAATTGTTAAATTATTTTTATATAAAATAATAAAATAAATTATAATTATAATTTTTAGTTATAAAAATATAATTTATTAAATAATATTATTTCAAAATGTGCTGTCCAACATGTGAAAAAATAATAATAATAATTGCACTAGGCCGATTGATTGGCTAGATGTCCAATTGGATGACTGATAATATCCTAAGTCTAATAGACTATTTTTTAATAGTATTTTCTCCCCCAGGACTCATAATTCACTCACCCAAAACCTTTCATATTCCAAAGGAAGTACAAATCAACAAAACAAACATGGTGCTATTTTGAGGAGGTGGTTTTTAACAATTTTTTTGAGTTTGTAGCAAAAGTTAAAAGTTAGCTTTTTTGTATTTTTTTTCATTTGGGAAGTTGGTTTTTAACTACTAGTAAAATTACAATTCTACCCCTCATAAGTCAAAATATGCTACATGATTGAAGTTGTAAATATTTTAAATTAATGGGAGTAGTTTAGTCATTTTATTGTGATTTGACATCATAAACAAATATTAATCAAAGAAGTCAAAAGTAATTTTTTACATAAACTTCCCAAATCATTTGTCTAAAAAAACTAAAAACTTGATTAAAAACAAAAAAATTACTTTTTACCATCTTCTCAAAATAGGTTATGGTATTCATTCACTATTCATTACTGTTAGTCTGGTTCCGACTGCTATAGCAGCAAACAAACCGTCCATAGAGTAATGTGGGGTTGGGCTGTGAACAAATTAATTTACTTGAGTGGGAGATTGTTAAAATTTAATTTTAAAATGTATTAAAATTAATTAATTTATTTTTTGAGTCAATCTTAAACTAACATTCATTACAGGATAATCATCGTGTGTCAGACCCCGACTTATTTCATCATAGAAAATGAGTGAGAGCTTTAATTAGAGCTACCGCTAGTGATGTAGCAATGGTTTCACCACTGTCACAGTTTGTATTGGGTCTCGTTGTTTCTTTTTTTTTTACTTTGCCATCTCATTAGTAGTGGGTTTAGAGCCACTAAATTAGTGGTCTCTAACACCACCATTTTATCATAGAGGTCAACCAAAGATCTTACAGGATAAACTAAACTTTTCCAAACAGATCGTACAACTTTTATTATAATGTGCTGAGTTTGGAAGAGTTATTTTTATGATCAAGGATTTGTAATTTCAACTCTCCAATCCAAAAAATCAACTTTTATCAAGGATTTTTATGATTTCGAAGAATCCAGCTGCAAGAGAATCACGACTGGAGAGTTTTTCCCTTCTTTTTTTTTTTCGTCCAACTCCTTGGTCTTTTTCTTTTTTATTTTTTTTTTATTTGGACTCCTTAAGTTCGTTTTAAGAATGATCATGAAAAATACCGTATATAATTTTAATATAAAATTAAGTTAAAAACAAATTTACATAAGTTTGTGAAAACTTACGTAATTTTATGAATTTACACGAATTTGTGTTAAATTTAAATATTTTTGTAAGATTATTTATGTAAGTTTGTAAAAATTTGTGTAATTTTGTATTAGAGTTACATATGGTGTACATTACACACGAGAAAATTTTTCTCCAATATTTACTATCCAACTTGAGAGTGGACAACTAATGCCTTTAGTTTTAATCAAGCCAAATTTGAACAGTTTAGTTTTTTATACTACTAACGTTATATTTAAACCCTCCAATAAGAATCAGATATGTGTCTATCCATAACCATGGAGATGGGAGTTATTTCAAAGGATAAATGGTAGAATTATGTTAGGGATCCTAAATAATCTATCAAATTTTTTATCAAATCTTTTCTGTAGGTGTGAGATCCACACATATGTGAGTTTGTATGAGTCTCACACTCATATGAAAAGTTTGATAAAAAATTTGATAGATT
This sequence comes from Camellia granthamiana, assembly GCA_036172215.1. Taxonomy (NCBI): domain Eukaryota; kingdom Viridiplantae; phylum Streptophyta; class Magnoliopsida; order Ericales; family Theaceae; genus Camellia; species Camellia granthamiana. The sequence continues at coordinate 20,692,432 of CM069906.1, read as the reverse complement.
ATAGCCGTTTGGTAACACTTACGTTTTCAGTTTTCTGTTTATATTTATAAAAATTTTAAAAATTCAAATAAAAACTTGTTTGGTAAATTTTTGATTTATAAATCAGTGGTCTTAGTTTTATAAATTTGGCCAAAAAATATAAACTAAAAAAATGTGTTTTCCGTTTGAGTTTTTTTTTTTTTTACCACCCAACACTAGCCACCACCCGCTACCATTTTCCACTACCGTCTTGCGCCACCACCACCCACCACCCACCCCCACCACCACCTGCCACCACCACTCACCACCCACCTGCTACCACCACCCACCAGCCGCCACTAGCCACCACCTACTTGCCACCCACTCGGCACTACCACCCACCCCTCGCCACCACCACCACCACCACCACCTACCACCCGCCACCCGCCACTACCATCCACCACCCGCCACCACCCACCACCCACCACCACCACCACCCACCCATCTGCCACCACCACCACCTACCACTCACCCGCCACCCACCTACCACCCATCCACCCACTATCACCACCCGCCACCACCACCTACCATCACCACCTGCCACCCACCACCCACCCACCACCACTCGCCATCCGCTACCCACCTGCCACCACCACCCCCCACCCGCTACCACCTACCACCCGCTACCGTCACCCACCCACCCACCAACACCACTCGTCACCTACCCGCCACCACCAGCCACCACCACCACCCATCCACCCACCACTTGCCACCACCACCCCCACTCGCTACCATCCACCACCCCCCACCGTCACCCACCCACCCACCACTACCACCCACCCGCCACCAACCCGCTACCCACCACCCACCGTCACCACCTTTCCCACTACCGTCTTTTGCCGCCACTTACATTTCTCATACTTTTTTATATTTTTAATTTTTTTTAAATATTTTGTCAATTACCAAACTCGTTTGTACTTTATGTTTTTCTAAAAATAAATAAAAAAATAAATAAAAATCAATTATAAAATTTTTGTAAATATAAATTGAAAACGTAAACGTTACCAACAATCATAATATTTCCCAAATGGCAAGAAATAAGAGGGAACGAGGCAGCCTTCAAAGGCCACATGAATAGCTGATGTAACAAATAGTTATGCACAAATTCAAATTCACATAAATAGCTGATATAACAAAATGGGTATTCACAAAATTCAAATTCAAATTTAAGGAGGAAAGTAAAGCCATAAATGTAGCCAAGGGAGTGGGGGATCGTGGGAACCACTTCGGCAGTTGCCATACACCATGTGAAGCCCATAAGTAGCTTAATCATTGAAGAAAAGATGCCTCCAAACAAATCAACAACTCCAACACTTCATTTCTTTTATTTTCAGTCCTGTTCTTTCCTTTTCGGTAGGAGTAACCATAGTTTCACGCTATTTTTAATTGAGGGATTTGAAAAGAAATTTAAAAAAAAAAGAAGGAAAAATATATATAAAATTATGTGAAATGTAAGTTCACATTTTACCTATTTTTTTCTTTTCTCTTTCCAAATTCTTTATCAAATTTCTCAATCAAATACAGGATTAAAGTTGCTTTTCTTATACTGTACTTTCAACACTTTCCATTTCAAAGCAACAGGAGTAGCAATGTAATGTATATAACAGTGTAATTGAATTATGTATCTGTTTCTCTCTCTCCTTCTTTCCAAATCGTTTGCCTCGCATTAATTGTCTTCCTTGTAAGAATTGGCTCTTAATTTGACACTCACATTCAAAGTCGTCTTCATTGAGACCAAAAAAAGGAAAAAAAAAAAAAAGAAAAAAAAAGAGGAGCAATTACATCCCTGTGTGACTTTAAAAAAATAATTACACATACATGAAAATTTTTATGATTATTTTTTTAAAATGTCACTGATTTGATATCCCCCCCAAAAAAAAAAAAACCTTTACACAATTATTTTATACTTGTTTGGCTTATCTTTAATTCTTAAGAATTATTCAATCCTTATAGGCATACTCGCAATTACAATTTTGACTTTCGAATTGCCAAAAAAGGCAACACATACAAATTTATCAAGCCAAATAGTATGGTAAAAATTAAATCGCCCTAAGAATAACATATACGGAGAGGGACTCTCAAAATATAATATTATGATATGCATTGAGTTAAAATATGACATTAACTCTTTGAAAAATAGCACAATCGGTTAATGTTTCATTGGTTATCATTTGTATAGTGGGATATATTATGATTACATTGTAGGTTTTAATTGAATGGTGATATGATGTGTTAATGTTGATGTGGTGATCACCATTGCAATAATTTTTGTCTCCTCTCTGTCTTTCGAAATTGGAGGATGAGGGATTGATACATTGCGGTACTCGCATTGACTGGTCTTCACCTTTTTTTTTTCCCCTTCTCCTAATAATATGTTTCATGGATTCATAGTCCAATGGTTTTGCTAATAGCCTAAACTTCATTTAATAGTAAAAAGTAATTACGCACCTTCCATTTCATGTTTACTGTATATATAAATTTCTTGTCTGCAAAATAAATAAATAAAAATAGTGTAACAAAATATAAATTTATTGATTTACATCAAGGTGATTACAATCTCTAGGATATTCTTGTACAAAAAAATAATCCTCTAATTTTTCTCTTCAAAAAGTTGACTCGAGGGCTTGATAGTTTGTTCCTAAATGAAATGGCAAAATCTCTTCCAAGTAGCGCAAATGGATTTGTAGAATTTTGACTTTAGGGTTTGATAGCTTTTTCGCAAATCAGATTGTAGAATCCTCTCCAATTAGTAGAAGAAGATAAATTTGATTTGTAGAGTTGATAATGAACTTTGATTTGAATCTCCAAACTTTATACTTTATAGATATTGATAGGCTTTGGTTAAGAGATCTCGAGGCTTAGAGTTTTAATTCGATAGAGCTTTCTCTTACTTGATGTAAATTTTTTTCTCTACAACTTGATTTTGCGTATATAGAATTATATGGAGAATTTTAAAAAATTATAGTAGAGATCACCCTATTTATGGGAATGGATGGAGGAGAGTCTTAATGGACTTTAACTTTTTTTTGATAATTATCTCTGATTTATTTAGAATGAATATCAAAATAGCACTTTAATGATGTGTCATAATTTTATGATCTTGACCACCTCAATGTAACAAGTGGCTTAATTTAATTAGTCAAAAACTTATTTGTTGTATCACTAGACTTAATTTGATTAACTAAGGACTTACTGCATCATTTTGACATGTGACAACTTGTGATTTGATCATTCATATAATCTTGAATTAAGACCAAATAAACACAACAATATTTGATTTGCCAATAATTATATCTTATTTTGTAGGCCTTTGTAGTACATGACAATTTGTAATTAGTTGAAATTTTTCATGCTTACATTAGTATTCTTGTTAGATATATAGAGTTGTTTTAGGAATTGATTTTTTTAATGATTTTTTAACCTTTTATGGAAAGATGTACAAAAAAAATAGAGAGATGAGTCGATATTTTTTAATGACATTTTGACTTTTTAACTAATAATATTGATTCATACCATTAAAAAAATACCACTAATAACGCTAATGCATTGGGAATGCCCAAAAAAAAAAAAAAAAAAAAAGGCACAGGCAGTGGCCGGGGCCCACTGCCACATTATTAGTGGTGCTATTAGAGTACCACTTTTAATGCTCTCAACCATTTTTTTTTCTTTAACTAAAATGTTAAGTTCCCAAAACTGGCCATAATATATAATATAAATACTCAAAACAATATAAATAATCTCATCTATCTATATAATAAAGCAAGTAGGTTTTTGCAAATGTGTTGAAAATGTCACAAATGTCATTGTGAATGGTGATGATTAAATCAATCTAGTGGTTGAAATTGTTCTACTTAAAATAGAGATGTAATTGAATCCATGGGTTGAAATCAACCCAATTAATGTTTTTTTTTTTTTTGGGTTAAATAGTAAAATTTTGAAATTTTGTTCAACTTATCCAACCCACGTCTATTCTTATGACTGAATTCAAATTTTGAAACTATTTCATACATATCCTCTCTATTTCAATCTTCTCCTCTCTCTCTCTCTCAGGTCCATCACTCTTCCTTTTTCTTTTTCTTTTTTATGCATTTGAAAAGAAAAAGTGAGTTACAATGCATAATTTTTGTACAAAAAATTTATATACAATAATGTGTCAAATTAAACACTTATTATTGTGGTTTAAAATTTTAAAAATGTCACTACCAAATATTTTGTACAAGTTTCATATATATAAATTTTATGTAAACCAATTAAAATTTCATTAGCTACTATGTGACATGAGATTTAAAAAATATTGAACATTTATCATTTTTTTTTTCTGTCTTTGATCAATTTATATCGCTTTTTTTTTTCTTCCATATAAATTGTAATAGTTATTGAAGATACAGTGCGTCCCGTGGTATGGGCTGGACCGATCCAAGCTCCTCAAGCCCACTGGATAACCTGCAAGCAAGTCCAATCGGGGAACGGGGTAGTCCCCCGGCGGACCCTCCGGTGTGTGAATTAGTAAGGGTGATAGACAATACGTAGGGAGGATGAGAGAGATAGAAAACTTAACCTTCTTCCTGTCTTCGAGCTTTGCTTATATCCTTTTGTAATCATTTCGTTGTCTCAGCCGTTTTGACCTTTTCCCGCCGAAAGCTTGCGCCGTGGTTCGTCTTGTTCAGGGTGAGGGGGCGCCATTCCGGCTGAGGGGTGTTGTCGCAATAAATGCTGTGATGGGTTGCATTAATGGTGATGTGCTGTGGCAATAACTTTGCAGATCTTTGTCTGCTGACATGGCCTGTTCTGCGCCCGCCACGTGTCCGAGCATCATTGGCCTTCCCTGCTCAGTTGGCCTCCAGCTGTGCTGGGTTTCACTGACCGGGTTGTGCCACGGGGGCTGGATGGTGGGCTTGGGTTTACGCATGGTGGGCCGTGGTCCTTGTGGGCCTATTCTTGTCAGTAGTCCCCCATTCCCGAGTGCAGCTTTAGTCCAACGAAGGGAATAATGATAAGGAGGATGGTGGACGAGGCCGAGCAGGAGGGTGACCGAGCGGACGAGGTCGACCGCAAGGGTGACCGAGTGGACGAGGCCGGCCGCAAGGGTGACCGAGTGGACGAGGCCGACGCCGACCGCAAGGGTGACCGAGTGGACGAGGCCGACCGCAAGGGTGACCGAGTGGATGAGGCCGACCGCAAGGGTGAGGGAAGAGGGGTGGGAGGGGCCGACCAGGGGGGAATGGCCGAGTGGAAGGGCACGGGGCTCAAGAGGCGGCGTGTCACGTGGTGATGTGAAGTGGAAAAGACAAAGTGAGGGCAGAAGTCAGTGCATCTGGACCATACACGTGTCAGGATTTCGGGGGAGGGGAAACGTCAAGCGTTGGATCAGGAGTGAAGCGTCAGGGCATTATTATGGGCATTGATGAGACATTTTTGGCGGATGATTTGAAAAGTTTTCAAACTGGCGAAAATTAACTGGGACCCTTGGAATACGGGTAAACCGTGGGCATTTGGTATCATTCGATTTACTTACCTGTTTTCAAGAATCCAAAACATTCCAAGTATCACACCATTTGTTGCGCGCGATACACCATTAGAGCATTTCTTCGACTTCCTAGTGCCTGCTGCAGAAGCGATCCGCAGACATACTCTAGAGATGGCGCGTGAAGGAGACGTGAACGTGAGGGTGGATCCTTTGGGAGACGACGATGCGGAGGAATTAGCCGCACAATACAGGACGGAGAAGGTGGGGGAACCCGCGAGGCGTGTCCGTGGTTCCACCGTGGTAGTCGCGGCCCAGCCCATCAGCCAGGTGGAACCAGACCACTGGCATTCGAGGGCCGACAGATCCCTAATTACTGCGGCGGAGTTGGAGGTTATCCGTGAGAAGTACCAAATTCCGTCGGAGGTGCAGTTGGTGTTGCCAATATCAACAGATAGGCCGTCCGACGTCAGGCCAGGGGAGTTCTCCCTCTACGAAGAAGCGCTGAAGGGCGGGTTGAGGTTGCCGCTGCCACAGATCGTGGTAGATGTGCTCAACCACTTGGAAGTGGCACCAGGGCAGTTAATGCCCAATGCGTGGAAGATTCTGCTATCGTGCGCAAGCGCCTGGCCGAAGGCGATGGAAGGGCAAGCCATGACAGTGGATGAGTTCTTCTGCTGCTACAAAGCTTCAGGGCAGCAGGAAACTTGGGTAACCCTACAAGCGGTGGCGGGGAAGGGCTTGGTGACAGGGTTACCAACGTCGATTAAAGGTTGGAGGCCCAGGTGGTTTTACGTGTCCAATTGCGGCGGGGCTGGAGTGCGCACGAAGTGGAAAGTGCCGACCAAGTTTGTGGAGTCGAAGGTGGGTGCGGCGGTGGAGGAGAGAGTAAAGAAGGTGAAGGAGTGGAGGGAGAGGGAAAAAATGAAGTGGGACGAGCTTGTTCAGCCGTCCGCACTGTTTCAAGCGGGATTGGGTCCGCAACCGATCGGGGGGGATCTCGACCGATCGGAGTTGGAGGCCAGAAGAAGGACGCAGGAGGCGGAGGATCAGGCCATGATGATGAAGGCTCAGAAGTTCAAGGAAGCCCAGGATGACCGACCGCCGCAGCTGCTTGCAAAGGAGAGGATTCGACCTCGTCCCAGGCCTTTGGGAGGGAAGGACCTAAGCACTTTCCAGCCGCGGAAGCTCCCTGTGGATCCTGTGAAGGAGAAGGCGAGGGAGGAAAGGGAGGGTCCGAAGAAGAAAAAGAAGAAGAAGAGAAGTGTTCCAGAAGAGGTTGTAGGGGAGCCTGGGGCTAAGAAGGTGAAGAGGGCTCCAGCTGGGGTGGAGACCCCTGTGGCAACGGTGACCCCAGCGCGGGAGGCTGCTGAAGCTGTCCCAGTGCCTCAGGTGGTGGTGGAGGAGGGTAGGACTGAGCCAAGGGAGGGGCAGGAGGTGCGAAGGAGCGTTGGGCCTCAGGAATGAGGAGTTGGCCTGAGCACGGCGATTTATCATGCACGGGCGGTGGCTGAAGCGCTGGAGGGAGGAGAAGGCTCCGCCAGGGCGGGGGCTGACCGTCTGGTGAGGATCGTGGAGGAGTCAGCCCTCCGAGCTGCGTCCAGATTCAATGAGGCGGACCTGTTCAGGGGTCTGTGCTCTGCACAAATAGAGGTGACAACTCTGGCAGGGGCCCTCTTCAGAAAGGCAGGTGCTGCCAAAGTCAAGGTGGAGGAGGCCAAGGCACAACTTGCCGAACTGAAGGAGGGAAAGGCAAGTTGGGAGGAGGCCCAAGCGGAGCTGCAAGCAGCCAGGTTGGAGTTGGAGGATGCACGCCGCAAGGTTGTGTCACTTGAATTCCAGCTGGCTACTGAGCAGAAAAAGCTGGACGAGTCCCAAAGGGCCTGTGTCATTGCCAACGACAGGCATGAAGAGGCCATGAGCAACAACGAGGAACTTGTGAGACAGAAAGACGAGGCAGACGCTAAGGTGGAAGCTCTGCAGAAGGAGGTGAAGGAAGGACTTGCCAAGGCAGAGGAGGAAAAGGTGAGATTGAAGAGGGAGTTAGAAGTAGAGATGGGGAAGGCACAGGCGGAGAGGGAGGGCTTGCAGAAGGAGCTTGATGAGGAGAAGAGGAGGGCAGCCACTGCGGGTGAGGCTCTGCAAAAGGAGTTGGATGCAGAAAGGGCAAGGGCAGCCTCTGAGAGGGAGACCCTTCAAAAAGAGCTGGACGAAGTGAAGGCGAGGGCGGCCTCGGAAAGGGCAGCCTACCCTGATCTGTGTGTCGCAGCGGTTGCACAATTCAAAGGGTCTCCTGAATTTCAGGTGGCGGTAGACGCCGCAGTGGCTGCCAGCTTGGCTGGGATGGGGTCTGGGGGTGCTGGGTCATCAGGGACAGGTGCTGGGGGGAGGACAGAGTCTGAAATCATCAACAGTTTCCAGCAATCTGACTACTACAAGCACGAAATGGCTGAGTACTGGGACAGCGGTTGGAAGATGTTCAAACGCAGGGCTGAGGAGCTGTTTCCAGACTTGGACCTGAGTAGTGTGGTGATTGGAGAAGATGACGTAGCCCAGACCCCACTGGACGAAGGGACTGAAGAAGCTGACCTCATTTCGAGCGAGGAGGAGGAGTGATGTGCCTGATGAGTAGACTTAGGAGTTTTGGTTTATGGTTTTTTTTTTTTTTTTTTTTTTTTTTTTTTTTTTGAAGAGATGTAAGTAACTTGTACACACATTTTTGAATGAATAAAATGGCACTTATGGTTCTAATTGATGATTTTCAGTATATTTCCCCTTGTATTGGTTTGGTCTTGGTGTGTTTTTCTTGTGATGATTTTGTACACTGATGTTTTCAGCAAATGTTTGTGTGAGGTAGTAGAGCAAGGTGAAACTAAAGTCATGCCAAAATCCAAGTCAGAATAGGATAAGGAATTTTCTTACTATAGAGTGAAATGGCAAAATTGTTTAAGTGTGGAGGGAAGCTGGAACGTAATGTTTCAAATTGAACGAGCATGGAAGTAGACTGAAATATAATGTTGAAGATGTGATTTGCAAATGAAAGGTGGGGGAACATCTGTAAAATATGACTAAGTGTCAAATTATCTTGTAAAAGTAAACTGAAATGTAATGTTGAAGATGTGATTGTCAAATGAAAGATGGGAGAACATCTGCAAAATATGACTAAGTGTCAAATTATCTTGTAAAAGTAAACTGAAATGTAATGTTGAAGATGTGATTGTCAAATGAAAGATGGGAGAACATCTGTAAAATATGACTAAGTGTCGGATTATTTTGCAATTGTGTTTAAGCATCCGATTATGACTGAGCGTGTTGTTTTATGAGCTTTCATTCATAGGTCTGACTGGGGGTTGTGGAAATGCTCAGGTCTGGCTGAGGCTTTTGAAAGTGCTCAGGTCTGCATGAGGCTTTTGAAAGTGCTCAGGTCTGCATGAGGCTTTTGAAAGTGCTCAGGTCTGGCTGAGGCTTTTGAAAGTGCTCAGGTCGGACTGAGGCTTTTGAAGGTGCTCGGTCTGGCCGAGGCTTTTGTAGGTGCTCAGGTCTGGCGGAGGCTTTTGAAGGTGCTCAGGTCTGGCGGAGGCTTTTGAAGGTGCTCGGTCTGGCCGAGGCTTTTGTAGGTGCTCAGGTCGGACTGAGGCTTTTGAAGGTGCTCGGTCTGGCCGAGGCTTTTGTAGGTGCTCAGGTCGGACTGAGGCTTTTGAAGGTGCTCGGTCTGGCCGAGGCTTTTGAAGGTGCTCGGTCTGGCCGAGGCTTTTGTAGGTGCTCAGGTCGGACTGAGGCTTTTGAAGGTGCTCGGTCTGGCCGAGGCTTTTATAGGTGCTCAGGTCGGACTGAGGCTTTTGAAGGTGCTCGGTCTGGCCGAGGCTTTTGAAGGTGCTCGGTCTGGCCGAGGCTTTTGTAGGTGCTCAGGTCAGACTGAGGCTTTTGAAGGTGCTCAGGTCGGACTGAGGCTTTTGAAGGTGCTCGGTCTGGCCGAGGCTCTTGTAGGTGCTCAGGTTGGACTGAGGCTTTTGAAGGCGCTCGGTCTGGCCGAGGCTTTTGTAGGTGCTCAGGTCGGACTGAGGCTTTTGAAGGTGCTCGGTCTGGCCGAGGCTCTTGTAGGTGCTCAGGTCGGACTGAGGCTTTTGAAGGCGCTCGGTCTGGCCGAGGCTTTTGTAGGTGCTCAGGTCGGACTGAGGCTTTTGAAGGTGCTCGGTCTGGCCGAGGCTTTTGTAGGTGCTCAGGTCGGACTGAGGCTTTTGAAGGTGCTGCAAATGAAAGTTTCATGGAATCGACATTCAGACAGTTGAATTATAGCAGGTTGGGAAGCCAGTCAATATTCGCATTATGTATTGAAAAAGACAAATACAGCAGGTTTGACAATACAAAAGTAAGAATTCATTGATAGTAACGCTTCAGATGTTCAGCATTCCAGGGATGAGGGAGGTCGCGGCCGTCCATGTCTTGAAGTCGATAGGTGCCTGGTCGTGGTCGGGCTTTCACCACGTAGGGCCCCTCCCACTTGGCTGCTAATTTGCCTTCGGTCGGATTCTTGGTGGCAAGAGTTGCTTCTCTCAAGACAAGGTCCCCTACTGAAAACTCCCGTGGTCGGACTCTGCGGTTGTAGTGTGTTCTCATTTTCTGCTGGTACGAAGCCAATCTGACAACGGCAGTCTCTCTGAGCTCCTCGATGAGATCCAGGTTTGCTCGACGGAGTTCTTCGGCTGAGGCGAGATCTGGATGTAAGATCCTGGGGGTGGGCAGACCGACTTCCACAGGGATGACCGCCTCGGCGCCATATGTTAAGCGAAAAGGGGTCTCCCCGGTGGGAGTCCGGGCAGTGGTTCGGTAAGCCCAGAGTACATGTGGTAGTTCCTCAGCCCAAAGGCCTTTAGCAGCTTCGAGCTTAGTTTTGATGATCTTCAGGAGAGAGCGGTTGGTGACCTCAACCTGGCCATTTGCTTGGGGATGACCGGGGGAAGAGAAGCATGGTTGAATTTGGAGATCTGCACAAAATTTCCTGTATTTAGCATTGTCGAACTGTTTGCCGTTGTCGGAGACGATGGCCTGAGGGATGCCAAATCTGCAGACAATCGATTGCCAGATAAACTTGGTGGTGTTCCGCTCGGTGATTGTGGCGAGGGGTTCTGCCTCGACCCACTTGGTGAAGTAATCAATGGCGACAATTGCGAACTTGGTCTGGCCTCGACCAGTGGGAAGTGGACCAACCAGGTCGATACCCCATTTGGCGAACGGGTAAGGGCTGCAAAGATTGATCAGCTCAGTGGGAGGAGCATGGGGGATGTTGGCGAAACGCTGACACTTGTCGCATTTCAGCACGAAATCAGAGGCATCTTTGTTGAGGGTCGGCCAGAAGTAGCCTGTACGGAGCACTTTGTGTGCGAGAGACCTGCCACCCGAATGATTGCCACAGATTCCTTCATGGATCTCTTGCATTACATAGGTCGCTTGGGCGGGGCTGAGACACCGCAGGTACGGTCGTGAGAAACCGCGCTTGTAAAGGAGGCCGTCGACCAGAATGTAGTTAGCTGACCGAGCTCTGACCTTGGCAGCCTGCTGTTGGTCATCTGGGAGTTCACCAGTGGTCAAGAAGAGGAAGATGTCGGATGCCCAAGGGATGGGTTTCGTCTGGAGGAATTGCACTTCTTGCAGGTCGGGTGAGATGGCCGGGTGAGTCAGGTATTCGAGGCAAACTCCATGGCTGAGGTCGGATTGGTCGGCGGAGGCCAGCTGGGCCATCTCATCTGCTTTGGAGTTTTCCGCCCGAGGTATGTGTCTTATCTGGAAAGTGTTGAAGAGACGGACAAGTGCGAGCGCCATGTCCCTGTAAGTCCGCATTGTGGTGTCCCTGGCATCGAATTCACCCGTGATCTGGCCGACGATAAGTTGGGAGTCACTGAACACGCGAATGTGGCTAACACCAATGTCTTTGGCTAGACGAAGTCCTGCTATCAATGCTTCGTATTCGGCCTCATTGTTGCTGGCCGAAAACAAGAGGCGGAGGGCACATTTGAAGTAACCTCCTTCGGGGGATGTTAGGATGAGGCCAGCCCCGCTTCCTTCCCTGCGAGACGAGCCGTCAACATTGAGTGTCCAACAATGGGGGTCTTCAGGTTCTGGTGGAGTTGGTGGGGGTGGAGGTTTAGTGTTTGGGGCTGGATTGGTGAATTCCAAGATGAAATCGGCTACGGCTTGCCCCTTGATTGCTGTCCGGGGGCGATAAGAGATGTCGAACTGGCTTAGTTCTACTGACCACTGCATGAGTCTTCCTGAGAGCTCTGGTTGCTGCATGACCTTCTTCAGGGGCTGGTCGGTGAGAACCACTATGGAATGGGCTTGGAAGTAGGGGCGGAGTCGTCTGGAGGCGGTGACCAAGGCCAGGGACAGTTTTTCTAATAGGGGGTAGTTCTGCTCTGCTCCCCGGAGAGCCCGACTGATGTAGTAGACCGGCCGTTGGACTGAGCCGTCCTCTCTGATGAGCGCTGCACTGATTGCAGTGCTTGATACTGCTAGGTAAAGGAAGAGGGGCTCGCCGGTGATTGCCTGTGAGAGGAGGGGAGGATTGGCCATGCACTGTTTTAACTGTTGAAAAGCTTCTTCTGATTCAGTTGTCCATTCAAAAGTTTGCCGCAGGACTTTGAAAAATGGCAGGCACTTATCCGTTGCGCGGGAGATGAAGCGGTTGAGGGCTGCCACTCTGCCGGTGAGCCTTTGGACCTCTTTAACGGTTTTGGGTGACTGCATCTCAACCAAGGCCTTGATCTTCTCTGGGTTGGCCTCGATGCCGCGCTGACTGACCATGAAACCCAGGAATTTGCCAGATCCTACGCCAAAGGCGCACTTTTCTGGGTTGAGCTTCATCTGATATTTGCGAAAGGTGGCAAAAGTCTCTCGTAGGTCGGTGAGGTGGTCAGCGGAGAGTTTGCTCTTGACCAGCATGTCATCCACATACACTTCCATGTTCCGTCCGATCTGATGGTGGAAGACTGTATTGACTAAACGTTGGTAGGTGGCCCCAGCGTTTTTTAGTCCGAATGGCATGACACGGTAGTGGTAGGTGCCCCGGTCAGTGATGAAAGATGTGTGTTCCTAGTCGGATGAGTGCATCACGATTTGGTTGTACCCTGAAAAAGCATCCATGAAGCTGAGCATTTGATGACCGGCCGTGGCGTCGACCAGTAGATCAATTCGGGGGAGGGGATAGCTATTTTTGGGACAAGCTCGGTTCAAGTCGGAGTAATCGACGCAGAGACGCCACTTGCCATTGTTTTTGCGGACCAGGACCACGTTGGACAGCCACTTAGGATAATCCACATTGCGGATAAACTGGGCCTCGAGAAGTTTGTCAACCTCTGCAGCTATGAGATTGTTGCGCTCTGGATGGAAAATACGCTGCCTTTGGCGGTAAGGTCGGAAATGAGGCTCGATACTGAGACGGTGGGTGATGAAAGAGGGGTCAATGCCTGGCATGTCTGCATGAGTCCAAGCGAAGATGTCTCTGTGTTCGGTTAGGAGAGCGGTGAGGTCGGCCTTTGCTTGGGAGGGCAGTTGGCTGCCGATTTTAGCGGTTTTGAGTGGGTTGGTGGGATCGATGTTAACTTCGACGAGTTCCTCCACAGGTTCGCCTCTGATCAGTTCGTCTTCATCTCGGACGTCAAGTCCTTCAATGATCATTGCCTCCTTCAGTTTGACCTCTTTAAGTGAGGCCACATAACATTCTCTAGCGACGGTCTGTTCCCCTCTCACCGTTCCGACCCCGAAATCGGTAGGGAACTTGAGGGCGAGGTGGTAGGTGGATGTGATGGCTTGGAAGGCATTGAGGGCGGTGCGGCCGAGGATGATGTTGTAAGCAGAGGGGCAGTCAACAACAAGGAAAGTAAGCAACTTCGTGGTCTGCCGTGGGTACTCTCCAATGGTGATGGGGAGATCAATGGAGCCGACAGAGGTCACCCGGTCGCCGGTGAAACCGACCAGAGGAGTTTGGAGTGGGGACAGGCTTTCTTCCCCGATCTTCAGTTGGCGGAAGCAGTTGAGAAAAATGATGTCCGACGAGCTGCCATTGTCAATGAGGACTCGTCTGACCTTATAATTGGAGAGGACGGTGGAGATGACAAGGGGATCATCGTGAGGATAATGGATGCTTGCACAGTCGGCGTCCGTGAAGGTAATGGGCTCTGTCCACTGTTTGGGTTGTTTGGGGGGTCGGTCGACCGTGGCAACTGTCTTGTCTGAGCCCTGTCGTACCTTTCTAAGCTCCGCCCTCTGAGCTGAGCGAGATGGTCCACCACAGGCAAGACCGCCTGAAATAACTCTGATTTCACCAACTGGCGGAGGCGGATTACCTTGAGGCCGAGGTTGTTGGTGGGGTCGGTCATTCCCCTGGTCTGGTTGAGCTGGTCGCCGTGGAGGGATATGCCTGTGATTGTCTCTGCGGGGCTCGGTCCTTTGCCTTTGCTGAGGGCGGGTATCTGTGAAACGGCTCAGGCGCCCCTGGCGAATGAGGGTCTCCACCTGGTCTTTGAGGCTGATGCAGTCGTCGGTGTTATGGCCATGATCCTGGTGGAAACGGTAATATTTGGACTGGTCTTTACGGTTGGAAGGGTTCCGTGGAGGGAGAGGCCACTTGAGGGGGTAGTCCCGTTGGATCTGGTTAAGAACTTGTTCCATGGGAGTATTGAGGGGGGTATATTGCTCGAACCGACCGGGGGGTCTGGTTGGGGCTGACCGGTCGGCGCGAGGGGGTCGGTCGGCATAGCGGGATGTTTGGTTATGATGCCGGGCGTTACTGGGTTCTTGGTCTTTCCTCTTTTCTCTGGGGGCCAGATATTTAGTCGTGGAGTCTTGCCGAGCGGCTAGAGAATCCTCGGCGTTCATGTACTTTTGGGCTTTGGAGAGCAAGGCTGCCATGGACGTCGGGGGATTCTTGGAGAGGGAGAAGAGGAAATCGGATGACCGCAGACCAGCCATGAAGGCTGTGAGGATGACTTTATCGTCATTTTCAGCAACTTGTAAGGCTTCGGTGTTGAAGCGAGTGACAAAGCTGCGCAGTGACTCCCCCTCGGTCTGACGGATGTTGAGGAGTTGGGTCGCCGGACGTCGCTGGCGTTGGGCCCCAATGAAGTGGCTCAGGAAGGAGTCACTGAGGTGTTGGAATGTGGAGACCAAATCCGGTGGCAACTGGCTGAACCATAGCCGAGCCGACCCCTTCAGTGTCACGGGAAAGGCTCGGCACATGATTTCGTCAGGGAAAGCATGGAGGATCATGAGGGTACGGTAGGTCTCCAGGTGGTCGAGGGGGTCGGTTGTTCCGTCAAAGGGGTCGATGGTAGGCATTTTGAACTTGGGGGGTAGGGGTTTGTCTCGGATGGAGGCGACAAACGGGGAGTTTGTTGTGGTGGAGGGCTTATGTTGGATGTTCTGCATGACCCCTTGGAGTTGGAGTTTCATGGCTCGGAGTTCAGCGTCCCAAAGGGGAATGTTGTCGCCGCCAGAGGGAGACAGATGTTGGACGCTGCTAGCTTCACCCTCGGGAGCTGGAGCTATGATCGACGGGCGTGGGGGTGGAGGAGGCGGATGTATATGTGGGTGAGGGGGTTGCAGACCTCCCGAGTTAGGAGGATTGGGTTGTGGGACAGTATGGCCTGGAACTTGTTCTGGATGGGGTGGAATATCTGGGGGTGGAGGAGGGATAGGGAGGTTCCGTTGGAGCAGAGCGTTGATTAAGGCCTGGTTTTGTTCGGCCATACGGTTGATGCTGTCGGTAAGCTCGATGAAGTACTGTGGTGGGTTGTTTGGATTGGGAGGGTCGGTCTGGTGATCGGCAGCATTGTGGTGGGAAGCCATGGATCTGGTCGTTACCATGCACGTGACGGATGAGGTGACAAAGGTTGCCGGAAAAGGGGGGCTCCGGCGGCAATGAACACAACTGTCGCACGGACAAACCGCGATTCCCACAGACGGCGCCAACTGAAGATACAGTGCGTCCCGTGGTATGGGCTGGACCGATCCAAGCTCCTCAAGCCCACTGGATAACCTGCAAGCAAGTCCAATCGGGGAACGGGGTAGTCCCCCGGCGGACCCTCCGGTGTGTGAATTAGTAAGGGTGATAGACAATACGTAGGGAGGATGAGAGAGATAGAAAACTTAACCTTCTTCCTGTCTTCGAGCTTTGCTTATATCCTTTTGTAATCATTTCGTTGTCTCAGCCGTTTTGACCTTTTCCCGCCGAAAGCTTGCGCCGTGGTTCGTCTTGTTCAGGGTGAGGGGGCGCCATTCCGGCTGAGGTGTGTTGTCGCAATAAATGCTGTGATGGGTTGCATTAATGGTGATGTGCTGTGGCAATAACTTTGCAGATCTTTGTCTGCTGACATGGCCTGTTCTGCGCCCGCCACGTGTCCGAGCATCATTGGCCTTCCCTGCTCAGTTGGCCTCCAGCTGTGCTGGGTTTCACTGACCGGGTTGTGCCACGGGGGTTGGATGGTGGGCTTGGGTTTACGCATGGTGGGCCGTGGTCCTTGTGGGCCTATCCCTGTCAGTTATCATTGGTTAATTTATGGCTTTCGAAATCTATTACTTTTAGTTTATGAATATGTCACTTTTTTTAGTGCTTTCTACTTATGTAATATTTAAAAAATAATAAATGATGAATTATTGATTTTTTAGTTTTATGGTGCCTTTTAGGAGTAAATGGCTATGGTCCAATAATGAATGATTATGTTATTGATATTTTGTTTTTAATTATTATTATTTATTTATTTTTGCTTACATTCCAATGTGATGCATTTGTGTTTTATTCCTTAGAAAGCATGACCATTTTTTTTTAAGTTTCACCAAACTCATTTTTACATAGAAGTTGCATCCAATAAAATTTTAATATGATGTGACATATTTTTCAATATGTCACTAACAAGTGTCTTTAGGCATGGGCCATAGCTAGTTATTTTAGATCGGATTTTAATTTGATAATATAAAATGCAAAAACTTAATATCAAATGGGCTTAAGGCTTTCCAAATTAGGTGTCGGTAACATTTACAGTTTACTATTTTTAGTTTACAAAAAATAAATTTGTCACACAATATTTCAAAATTTTATTTTGAAAACAAATGAAATGGGTGGTTGCGGGAGGCGGTTGTCGACAGTTGGAGATGATGACTGGAAGTGATGGCCATGGTTGCCACTGGTGGAAGGTGA